>JNEM01016730.1:0-26423 GCA_000697335.1 Conidiobolus incongruus B7586
GTACGTGATATTGCCGATGTTAGTAAAGCTGTAGCTCGCGGCGATTTGTCCAAAAAAGTCACTGTTGATGTCAAAGGTGAAATTCGTGACCTTAAAGATACCATTAACACTATGGTTGACCAGTTACAAACTTTTGCTACTGAAGTAACTCGTGTATCACTTGAGGTAGGAACCGAGGGTAAACTCGGGGGACAAGCCATTGTCAAAGATGTAGGTGGTACTTGGAAAGATTTGACCAATAATGTCAATTTAATGGCTTCCAATTTGACTGCTCAAGTGCGTGATATTGCTACTGTTTGTACAGCTGTTGCCTGTGGTGATCTTTCTCAAAAAGTGACTGTTTCTGTTCAGGGTGAAATTCTAGAACTCAAAGTAACCATTAATACTATGGTTGACCAACTAAGAATGTTTGCAGCTGAAGTTACTCGTGTTGCACATGAAGTAGGTACAGAAGGTAAACTTGGTGCTCAAGCAGAAGTCGACGGAGTTGGAGGAACATGGAAAGTTTTGACAGATAGTGTAAATACCATGGCCTCTAATCTTACAGCACAGGTGAGGGATATCGCGAATGTCAGTAAAGCTGTTGCAACTGGAGATCTTTCTAAAAAGATCACAGTCAATGTCAAGGGCGAAATCTTAGACTTGAAGAACACTATTAATACGATGGTTGACCAACTGAGGACCTTTGCTACTGAAGTGACCAGAGTTTCACTCGAAGTAGGAACAGAAGGAAAACTCGGAGGTCAAGCTGTTGTTAAAGATGTAGCAGGTACATGGAAGGATCTTACAGACAATGTAAATCTTATGGCTGCCAATCTCACAAGTCAAGTACGATCAATTGCCGAGGTCACCACAGCTGTGGCAGATGGTGATTTGTCTAAAAAGATTACGGTCGATGTAAAGGGAGAGATACATTTATTAAAAACAACCGTCAATTCTATGGTTGACCGACTTAGGACTTTTGCTGCAGAAGTAACAAGGGTGGCGTTTCAAGTGGGTACCGAAGGTAAACTGGGTGTTCAAGCTCATGTTAAAGACGTCGGTGGTACTTGGAAAGAATTAACAGATAATGTAAACACCATGGCTGCCAATTTGACTGCCCAGGTCAGGGATATTGCGAATGTCAGTAAAGCAGTAGCTCGAGGTGATCTCTCGAAGAAAATCACTGTTAATGTCAAAGGTGAAATGCTGGATTTGAAAAACACAATAAATACCATGGTGGATCAGTTACAGACCTTTGCCACTGAAGTTACTCGTGTATCGCTTGAAGTCGGAACCGAAGGTAAATTGGGAGGTCAGGCTGTAGTCAAAGACGTTGGTGGTACATGGAAAGATCTCACAGATAATGTAAATATTATGGCTGCTAATCTTACGGGTCAAGTGCGTTCCATTGCTGCAGTAACCACTGCAGTTGCTTGTGGTGATTTATCTCGCAAAATCACGGTGAATGTTAAAGGAGAAATATTGGAGTTAAAGAATACGGTTAACTCTATGGTTGATCAGCTACGTATGTTTGCTTCAGAAGTAACTCGTGTTGCTCGAGAAGTAGGAACAGAAGGTAAACTTGGTGGACAAGCATATGTGAAAGACGTTGGTGGCACTTGGAAAGAATTAACTGACAATGTGAATACGATGGCTTCCAATCTTACTCTTCAAGTTAGAGATATTGCTAATGTTTGTAAAGCTGTAGCATTTGGTGATTTATCTAAGAAGATTACTGTTAACGTTGAAGGCGAAATTTTAGATCTTAAGAATACTATCAATACCATGGTTGACCAATTAAGAATGTTTGCTTCTGAAGTAACCCGTGTTGCTCGAGAAGTAGGAACTGAAGGTAAACTTGGGGTGCAAGCCCAAGTAAAGGATGTATCAGGAACTTGGAAAGAAATTACCTACAACGTGAATACTATGGCTGCTAATCTTACTTCTCAAGTCAGGGCTTTTGCACAAATTTCTGCTGCTGCAACTGATGGTGACTTTACCCGCTTTATTACTGTTGAAGCTTCAGGTGAAATGGACTCACTTAAAACCAAGATTAATCAAATGGTGTATACTTTGAGAGAAAGTATTCAAAAGAATACAATGGCTCGTGAAGCTGCTGAATTAGCCAATAGAGCTAAATCTGAATTCTTAGCCAATATGTCTCACGAAATCAGAACCCCAATGAATGGTATCATTGGTATGACCGCCTTAACTCTTGAAACTGAATTAACAAGACAACAAAGAGAAAATCTTATGATTGTATCAACCATGGCCAATTCTCTCTTAACGATTATTGATGATATTTTGGATATTTCTAAGATTGAAGCTAACAAATTAGTAATGGAGCAGATCCCATTCTCTTTACGCTCAGCTGTTTTTGGCGTCTTGAAGACTTTATCAGTCAAAGCTAATCAAAAGAAACTCGATCTCATATATGATCTTGATGGCACAATACCCGATCAATTGATTGGTGATCCTCTCAGATTAAAACAAGTCATTACAAACTTAATTGGAAATGCTGTGAAATTTACAACCAAAGGAAGAGTGGTTTGTACAGCTCAAACCAAAGAAATCCATGGTGATAAAATCACTTTGCTGTTCTGTGTTAGTGACACTGGTATTGGTATTGACGCTGGAAAACTCAATTTGATTTTCGATACATTCCAACAAGCCGATGGTTCTACCACTCGTAAATACGGTGGTACAGGTTTAGGCTTATCAATTTCTAAACGACTTGTTGTTCTGATGGGTGGTGAACTTTGGGTACACAGTGTGTTTGGTAAAGGATCTCAATTTTATTTTACTGTCCAATGTACTTTAGCCAATACTACTGTAGATCAAGCCTTGAATCGATTATCTCCATATTCAACCCGTGGTGTAGTTGTTGTTGATACTAAACGATCAGATGATATACCAGATCTAGTTCATATGCTTGAAATCCTTCAACTTCATTATGTAGTAGTCCACACCATGGAAGAAGCAGGTGTAATTGCCGCTCAAGGAACTCCCCAAGTTCCTCGTACAGATATGCTTATTGTAGATGATTTGGAAATAGTTGAAAAACTCAGAGAAATTTCTAGTTTGCGATATGTTCCAATTATCTTAATGTCCCCTAATATGCCACCTTTAGTAATTAAAGTCTCCATCGAGCTTGGAATCTCATCATATATTAACCAACCCGTTCAATTCCCTGATCTGGTCAATGCCCTTTATTCTGCTATGGAGAATTATTCTATTATTCCTTCAGATTCGTCCAAAGCCAAGAAAGCACCATTGAACATTCTTCTAGCTGAAGATAATATTGTCAATCAGAAATTGGCTGTTAGAATCCTCGAAAAATTCGGACACAAAGCCACCATCGTTTCTAACGGATTATTAGCCGTTGAAGCAGTTAAAAATAACAAATATGACTTGATTTTGATGGATGTTCAAATGCCAATCATGGGAGGTTTTGAAGCCACACAACACATTCGAGAATGGGAACTTGAATCTGGTCATAGAACGCCGATTGTTGCTTTGACTGCCCATGCGATGATTGGGGATCGAGAAAAATGTATAGCATCTGGCATGGATGACTACGTTAGCAAACCCCTCAGATTTAATGAACTCATGGCTGCTATCAATAAGTCAGTCACAATGAATTCAAGCTCCAAAGAAAAGGAGAGTACATAATTAATCAAATAACTCAACTAAATCGACTATATTTTTGAAATAATACTTCTTTAGATTAGTAACCAGTATAAATAATACTTCTTAAATATCAAACTGTTGTTACTATTATTTATAATTTTGTGTCGCTATCTTATATTATCTTTTATAAAATAAACTATAATCAGAAATAATATTTATTACTATTATCTATTTATATTATTTATGAATAACTATATAATTCATTTTAATCATTGATTTTTTAAATATCAATATAAAAGTTGGTATTTCATATATCGATATATAGAATAAATATATAAAAATAACATTGAATACTTCAAAATATTCTTAATATAAATTAATAATAATATATTAAGAGAAATATAATCAATTATTATATAGGTTTATCAATGAAAATACTGGTTTAAGTCAATAGTATTAATAATCATTCAGAAAATAATATATGATATTGTTTATTATAATGCAATCAAACAAAGCTAATAATGATGAGTGTATATTTAAATTTTATATCATATTATATATTGAATAAATTGATTCAAGATAATACTTCCCTATATTTTACAATTTTTAATTAAATAATTAAATAACTGACTGAATTTGTTTTTTTGAAGTAGTTTAGATATATATTTTAAAATACGTCAAATACTATCCAATAAATTAAAAACGAATGAATCTTACTAGAATATTTATTTGAAAAATAATGCAATCATAAATCAGTTTCAACAAAATCAAATATAAACACAACATTCAAAGAAATATAAATCAAAATAATTCTTTCCAATTAATTTTCACACAATACTATTAATTAGATGATTTTAGCTCACCAGCATCTATCCAATCTTCAGAAAAATATTCATCCTTATGGTTTTCGAGGTATCTGAAAACATTGTGAGTTAAGATTAATAATTATTACAGAAAGAAATATTACCTTATTAGCTCTTGAATCAGTTTTTTGATGCTTTCCAAATACTCAGGTTCAATATTGCATTGATTTAATAATGAAGGAAGTTCTAAAAACAATCTTAATAGATGGTCCCCTCCATAAAGCTGTCCTACTTCAAGAGAGCTATTTTCCTTAATAAGTTTTTCATATTGTTCTCTCTCTTGAGGGTATAATAGTAGGACGTTTAATAGTTTGTCAAAGTATAAGTAGATTCCTTCGACCATTTCATTCACATAATCAATAGGATATCTAACAAAATTAGTAAAGTTATAAATGATAATACAATCTTAAAACCTTACTGATTTTTATCGGATTCTGTTTGATTTTTATTAAACTCTTGTTGATAATTGGTCAGAATTTGCTTAACATTGGGACTCTTTGGCAATTTCGTTAACTATAAAAGTGATAAAATATTAATGACTATCAGTTTACTAAGCAATATTTATAAAAGTATTACTTTGTGATCCACAGTAATTGCTTCCCATTGATTAACTAATAAAGTTTTGAGATTATCTCCAAGCTCAAAGCAAAATCCCGGATCTGGCTTAGGAGCAGTAGTTTTAGATTCCACTGGTTGAAGATTAGTTTGCTTAGTGTTGGTAAGAGGTTCGGGGGTTTTGTTAGAATCTTTCCTCCTCTGTGAATGCTTTGTTAATTTAACACAAAATATTGATGATAAGTATTTACTTTGATTTCACCCGCTCGAGTTGACGTCATCGTAGATCTTTTTGTAGTTTGAGTTTCAGAGCTGGTTTTACCCTTTTGTCTTAATCCTAATCCTTCTTTCAATTCCTTTTGTTTAGCTAATCCTTCTTCATTCCATTTAATTATTCTACTTTGAGGAACCCATTCATCCCAACTAAATCAAATGTTAGGTTTAAATGCTTTAAATTTGATAATATGATACACTTACGTATGTTTCCACCCTTTATAGTGTACAAAATAATGGGTTCCAATAGGCTTTGTTTCTTCTTCGTCTGAATTGTCAGGTTGAATAAGAACTGAATCTTCGGAATCGGAACCAGTAAAATCTCTCTTTTCTAAAATCTAGAAAAATTGATGAGGAGCTTAGTATACGAAAGTAAAAAAATTTATCAATTTTTTACTTTAGCCTCGTATAATAATGGTCCGTGATAGCACAATATTCTTTCATTGTTATTATATACTAACTCAGTTTGAGAGTTGCTTTCAGAATCTGATTGCTCTGCTGTCGGTTTAGATTTTTTAGTCAAGTTATTGTCCATTATATTTTTATTTGTGTAAAAAAATTGGAAATGTTTAGAATTCGATTGCAACGTTTTCTAATTTTCGTCCCAATGATGATATCAGTTTTTTTCCATATTAGGCAAATAGTAGTGAGGTACTAAAAAAGAGTGCAGCCAATCATATTTGATTAAGATTTGATTCTAATATTTTTTGATTTTGTAATAAATTTGAATAATTCATTTAACCTTGAGTATAGTAGAAATTAATAATATATCAAAAACCTTTAAATTATAATTTGATCAAGGAAAAAGAGTTATCAAGTTAAATATATGTTTGATTACTATTTGCCGAAATTTAATCAATCTAATTCAGCGAAAATCAAAATAGAAAAATATTTGTTTCATTCAAATTGTATTTTAATATATTATTCATGCTTTTTAAAACTATTCATAACATATTGCAACTATAATCCACCAAGTTTTGTAAATAAAATGATTATTTAATAATCTCTATATTGTGCTATTGTATATTAATGATTTTTAATTATTCGCCATATCGATCTTCAATCCATATAAATTTTTTCAACATCAATAATGATACAAAATCCATTATTGATGCTTTTGCAAATACTGAGGAATATTTTTAGATTTTTCAATTTAAATATAGTTTTCAAAATTATTTAACAAGATATTTGTATAAATATATCCATATCAAATTCACAAAAGCATTATCTTGCTTTTTTCTTAAATGGATATTCTTTTTATACTATTGCTTTAATCATTTTAGTATTATCATAAATGCTTTATATCATTATATTTTATATAGAATATTCTAGTAATATTTCATTTGACAACTGATTAATATCGCAATGTTTGATTTTTTATTTATTAAGATAAACATAAAATTTTTATTAGTTTAGTGTCATTTATAAAATATGAGTATTGCAATAATTATCTCATGTACTTGATAAAAATACCAAAATTTTCATATAGTGATGAATGAAATATTTAATTCAAATATCTTTGATTTCCAAAGTGAGAAATATGATATTTGGAATCATTATATAAAATAATATGTTGTAATAGTACATTTATTAAATACAGTAGTGTATATTTTCAAGGCTATAAATAAGCAGTATTGAGTTATTAATTTGTTTATTATTTAAATATTCAAGTTTTTGGGCTCTAGCCTCAATGATTTATGATATAGAAAATCAATATCATTACTTCCCAGTCCCCTTCTGCATTTATTTACATCCAACTCATCTTGAAGTAGTTCTTGAATTTCCACTACTTCAATCAAATTATACGGGGTTTGGAAACGAAGAATTTCTTTGATAAGATTGAACGTTTTTAAACATTTACTAAAGTTCACCATTTTTGATCTGTTATGATCCATTTGTTCCATTGGATGTGGTTTGAATGCTGGATTGCCATCATCTGTAAACGTTAGATCTGTTAAATAGAGACCAAGAAAAGGTAGACAAGGAGTCGGAGAGCTTTTAACCAGATTCCGATATGTATAATAGTTTCGATTAGTATCGGTCAGAGTCTTCAAATTATCAAATATCGAATGATACTTTTGATTTAGAAGTTTCCATGTCTTCTTTAGTCTTGCAATTGGAGTACTATTTAACCCGCAGACAATGGCCATTAAGGTGTTGTAGTTTCTTAAACTACAACATTCGTCAGCTAGCTTGATATAAAACTTGAGAGTTTTAGCTCTCAACTTGGGCTGTACATCGCTAAGAATATGTCTTATAACCATATTGGTTACATTAGTTGAAGTTTGTGACATTAATTTGATTGATTGACAGCTGGACCCTTGATTCAGTTTACTTTTCGTAAAATCTCTGCCAAATAAGTCAAAAGGCTTAATTTTGCAAAAGTTCTTGCATTCGAGTATTGTCAATTGTCTAGCAACTTCCACTGGATCCAGTTCCAATATGCTTAAAGAGCTATTTGTTTCATCGATTAGTCGTAGTAATAAAGATTTTGTCAAAATTGGCTGTGGAGGAGTAGATGAAACTATCAATGGAGGAGGTGTAAAAAAGATACAATTCGCAGCAGTGTTGTCATTATCTTGATGGTAATTATTGGATGCCATGAAATTCGAATTATTCTGGCTAATGAATAGCTTGCATATCTTATCCTTAATTAATGTCATAATCTTGCTCTCCTCCCATTTGAAGTTCCATCGAATCAACTCTGGGCAAAATTTACCTAGTGGATCCAAAATCACCATATCTTGATCCTCAAAGAAAAACGTCTCCAGCCAAAGCATAAAAACGGTACATACTTTCATCTGGATTGTGTGAACTTCGTCTTGAGATAAGATTTGATTAGTTCGATCTCTTAAAACGGATTGATTACCAAGTTGAAATCTATTTATCAGTTTTGTTAACAAAATCAATGGAGTGCAAAAGCTTCTGAAGGTAAGCATAAAAGTGTTAATAAAATTAGGGTCAGGTTCCAGGTTGGGGTGATGAGGAGTAAGTCTTTCAACTAAAGCATCTAATGTTCCCATTGTAATTTGTCCTTCTTTGTTTTGTACCACATCTTCAGCAGGCGTCATATATTGAGAGTAATTTTTACCTTTAACTCTAGTGCCACCTGAGAGTGATGAGAGTATAGGTGATTTTGCTGACAAAGTTGGAGATTTAGATTGAAAAGACTGATTTAAATTAAAATTACTATGGAATCGTTTTGGCCTCAAAGGAATGATTACTTCTTGAAGATCATCCAAAGATGATTCGAAACCATTACTTCTAGTTGTAGATGAAAGATTGTTCGTTGATCCGTACTTTCCTTTGATAAGGTTAGTCAGCTTGCCTTCAACGTATCCACTACTATCTGAACTATTGAATCCTTTAGATGGATGGTAAGATCTCCCACTCGGCATTATGAAAGTCACATCTTTCTTCTTATTCCCAGGCTTATTTACACCATTGGATGATCCATCAGTAGAGATCATTAATGGTTTAACCTGCTGCTTTGATTTGAAAATTGGTGTTATTATCGATTTCAAATTACTAGTAATAGAGCTTGATTTGGAAGTGTGAGAATACATAGAAGCGTTCGTTGGTTTCCTTGTCACCATGGTAGGAGATCCAATTGTGGGATCAACTTTTCCTAAAGAGTAATTCTTCTTCTTTAATAATGTTTCGCCTCTATTTGGTCCTTTATATAGAGAAGGCAAGGGTCCAATAAGCTCTTGAGCCATTTCAGTATCAATTTGGAGATTAAATCCGTCCGCAGTTGACTTGATGGTATTTTTACCAAAATGAAGACCTAGAGTAACATAATCATCAACTGTAGATGAGTTCAGGTCACTTAATTCACTCGAGTCTAAACTACTATTATAAGATGTCTCTAATGGTGAGGTCATATTCTGAGAGCTTGTACTTATGCTTCTAAGCCTATTAGTAAAACCTCTTGATGAATTCATAGGAAAGTTAGGAGACAGGGGTGATGAGCAATGGGAATTATTGCAACTGGGTTCCTTGGAAATTTGAAATAAATTCAGGACTCTGAATTTAATGTTATGCAATTCAATGTCTTTGAATTTTCGTTGGGATAGGGAGCAGAAATTGGTGATTAAATAAGTGTCATAGTCATAGTTTTTCATCAAATTCTTGGTCATCGATGTCATTTCTTCAGAAGATCTTAAAACAGAAAGAACCAAAACCATAAGGTGAGGATTGCTGCTATCTTGGTTAGATTGATACATCTCTTCACAGAACGCAGTCAAACTTAATAAAGATTTATACATGTGATTTTTCAATGAAAAAAATTGAACTAATCGCTCAGCTCGATCCTCTTCATGGACGCTGTCTGTGTATTTGAATAAGCGAATATCTTCTATAATTGAAAGCAACTGACCAACACTCATACAATATTTTGATAATAACTGAAGCAATTCATTTGTGGATAATGGTGTCGAAGATTGTTGATTAATTACGTGAAGTAGATCACCTGCTTGGTTTACAATATTATTACTTGTTGATTCAATTAAACTAGTTAATTCTTCCTTAGCTAAATTTGTTGTTTCAATTAATTCTAGTAAAGGATACTCTGATTTCTCCGGGTTTCCAGCAGATAAGTCTGCTGTTGAATTTGATGAATTCGGTAATAAACAAGAAACTTGTATCTGTTCAGATTTAATAACAGATATTAAGTTATTACAACTTTCCCCAATTGCTGCCGCCACTTCACGTATATGCTCCATAGATTCATCCAAAGACCAAATCCCAGTACATGCTTTTGTAAGTATTATTACTCGTATAATTAGTTTAAGAACTAAATGAAATTCTTCAAAAACCCCATCGTGATCTAAAGCTTCAGACTCTAAGCTCACCATGTGACAGCATAGAAATAGATGATGAACTGCTGAAGAAAGCTGATTAGTTGCAGATATTAGATCGGACAAGGGAGATGTAGTGAGACGGCATATTGCTTCTTCAATTCGACATTGCAATGCGTGTAGAGTAAAATCGGTTACTGTTCTCGTAGAGTTACTATTTGAGATGAATTTATTTTCGAAAGGGAGTGATTTGCCAAGTTGCAACATACCAGCTGATGAAGAAATTTTGGTGATCATATTTATATAACTAGCGTGTAATAGTATAGGGTTTAAATAAATAGAAACAACTCAATATCAATTAAGCATATAATACAACTGAAAAATAGGTATAGGAAAGATGGAAGAAAGATCAAAACTGTCAACACAAGAGGTGAAAGATGCAATTATTTATATTATTAATTAATTATCCAAAGTCTTTCGAAGGTTCGAGTATCACAAAATCAGTCGTAATTGAATTAAATGGTCTGGTTGTGGATGTTATAGATTATGAAAATTGAATTGGTCAATTAAGTTGCAAGCAATACAACCCAGTTTAATTAAAATTAATACCAGAGCCAAACAAATACGAGATTCACTTGATATGCTTGAGAATTAAAATGAAAAGAGATAAAAGAAGAAAAGTCACTAAAGTAAAGAATATAAATAAAAATAAATTATATTATTATTTTAAATGCAGAAAAGGAGATCTTTAAATTTGGTATAGTTCAAAAGGGCTAAGATATTAACCATCATATGTTCCCCCTACTCCTCTTCCCAATCATTACCCCTTTACATTCTGAATAGTTTACTCAAGCAGCATTCAAATTTTTCCTTATAAGGGCATTAATTGCTCTATCTTAATATAATTTTCTCAATATAGTATTATGTTAATAAATACAAATATTTAATTATAAATTATTTTACTGTGATTGACTTGAGAAATTCCTAGGATATGGGGATAAAATCAGGTAACTTAATTCTCTACCCCTGATTCAAATATTACTAGGTTATAATCCTTGATTAATTTTTTCGTTGATCTGTGTGTATGATTATCAATTTGGCTAAGCATTTCATCTTGTAGGAATATCAATATGTCGCTTTAAAGTACAAAATATTTTGCTTAATCAATGAAACTATGTGACCAAAAATGACCTCGGACCTAAATCTATTTTGGATAATTGGTTGATTACAGAGTAATACAAATAAATTATTTATTCAATCACAACGTTCACACCTATTAAAAAAGTCAACCTTATTGAGTTAATTCAAGACTATAGAGTTTTACTTATGGTATTTTAAATAATGACAAACAGCTGTGCTCCAGATTTATAATTAATGTTTAACTACAATCATTATGGTTACACCTTCAAAATCATATGAGTTTTATATATTTTTTAATAATATTCTTTTCATTCAATATTTAAAATAATTAAAAATTATCAAATATTCTTGAATGATAATATGATAATAGTTATTACAATTATTTTCATTTTGTAATATATTTTTATTACTGAAATTAAAATGATTTAACATTTATATCAAAAACTGTAAAAAGGATTTAGCATATAACCATAGAACTATATTTTCGCTAAATTATGAATTAACTATGTTATTTAATGTTAATTGAGTGTAAATGATTGTGTATTTTTTTACAAGGAATTGATCATATATAACACTCAAAAATATTTCAAAATAATAGTATAAAATAAATACAAATATGCAAAATATATATATTTATCAAGAAGTATATACTCTGAATATATTAAATAGTATAATTATATTATTTAGAAAACTTCAAAATAGAAAGTATATTTGATATTATGATTATATTGAAATCAGACATAAACCAAATTATAGTTGAATATAAATAGGAAAAGATTGACTAATAATAAGAGTTGATATAACTGACGATTTGTTCATAGCATGTCCATGTAAAAGCAGAACTTAAAGATTTTCTCAGAGTTCTGACCATCATTCCTTGATATAAAGACATGATTCCCTCCTCCTAATGATAAAACCAGTCAACAAATAGCATGAATATAGATAATTGAGCTTACTTTAGCAATTAAATGAACAGATTTAAATAAATTAGGGTATTTCTGAGGTTGTAATTGAATTCTTGTTTTGATCATATCAAATGGATGGGTTATTATAGTTGCTAATAAGCCTGCCATCGTGCCTATTTTTTGTATTTTATATAAATTATATATATGAAAATATACTTTAATAAATGTACCTGATATCAGATTAATAGTTGGATTGGGCTGATTGTTCTCATTAATATTTAAAACTATATGATTACTCAGTAATTATTTGCTTTTAAAATATTGCAAAAACATTGCATTTAAGTCTTTCTTTTCCTAATTCATAGAAATAAATATAGATACCAGCATATGGTGCATCTCTTAATGCAGTTGCTCCAAATCCAGAGAACAATCCTAATATATGAGAGTATTAATAAGATATTATTATAAAATAAATAACATAAAAAATACCTTTGACTCCTTGTTCATTTATAATTTGACTCATTGTAGATTTAATAGTTGGGGTATTATATAAATTACTCTATAATGGCATCATTCAATATCAAAAGCATGTACAAGTACTGTATTGATATAAAATAATTACTTCATATCGAACTTTAACTACAGAAATTGGATTCATTATAATCCCAACCCCTGTTCTAGCAATAACACCACATCCCAATAATTCTAACTTAGTTAAACCTGGATCATTATGTTTTAAAGCTGTATTGATTTTAATATAACTTGCAACTCTTTTTGTTTGATCAAAACTAGTAAAATATAACCCTATTCCTGGTACATTTCTGAATTTGAAATTTAATTTTAAAATATTTAATATTTATATATGCAGATGAATTATAGATATATACCTTATTAAAGTTGGGATAGTCCCTTTCCAATACCCTTTAATACCAGATTCCTGATAAATAGCTTTAATTTGATTTACTAATCCTAAATTACTATCAATATAATATGATATTATAATATATCAATATTTTTAGATATTAATATTACTTTGAATTTAAACTAGTTGGTTGCTGTAATCTTGTCTTGACTAAATCAAAGGGTTGAAGCAATAAACAAGTAAGAAGACCTGAAACCGATCCTGATAAGAGATGTACCATCGGATTTTTATATCTTTTATCTTTGGATAATTGATCATTTTTGTTGTTAAGTTTAAAACTCATTTTTCTATTTCTAAAATACTGGATTTTAGAAGTCACCCTATTATTCTAATTCTGTATATGTTCAAATTATGGTTTTAATAAAAAATTTCAATTTTCTAGTTCAGTGGATTTGAAAAAAAATGATATTATCATAAAATATTATGATAGTAATATTAAAATGTAATAGATATTGTAATAAAATGGTTGAAAATATAATAAAATATAATTTAAAATATTTTCATTTTAATAAAAAACTATTTTAATGGATATTAATAAAAAAATAATCTATAATTCGTGTTCAGCTAATAACATATTGGGAATGCCATCTTTAATAGGATAAACGTGACCACAACCCAAGCACTTCATAATACCAGATTGAATATGAGTCTAGAAATGAAATTTAAAAATTAATAAATACATAGTTAGAACAAACAACAACTTACATCCATTAATATTTTATGGAGTTCATTTAAGAAAGATTCATTATTTTCGGCATCTTCAGGAATTTGCTCAGGTAAATTATTTAAGCCAAGCTAAAAATTAAAAAAAAATTATTAATAGTTTTACAAAAATAAAAAAATTCAAATCACCTCTATTGCAGTATTTCTCAAAACATTATACTCTAACTTGGGTAACATATTAATTAAGAAATCGGGATTTATTTCACTTTCAGCATATGCTAATTCAATGTTTTCAAATTTTAAAGGAAAGTTATTAGTATTACAGTTTTTAACACTGCATTGTAACATATTATGAGTGATTAATCTCATTATTGAATTGTATTATTAATTTTAAAATTTAATCCAATACCAAAATTCAGTGTATCCTTTTAATTTAATTTTATTTTAACTCTTATTATGGGATAATTTTATTAAAATTTAATATCCATAATAAATTTAATTTTATAATATTTATTCTTTATAATTGTAAGCTAAAGTCCAAGATTATGGATAAACAAGGTGTCTCTTTTGAAGAATTGCTATTTCCACTATTTTCTAATCAACTTAGCATAATACATTTAAATTTAATTAATCATAACCAGAATTACAGCACTTTTGAATAGGAAAATACAATCACGGTTATAAACTTAGATTTTTAAATTTGTTACAACAGAGTTGAGGTCGTAAATCATGGATAGGCACGCTTTCCACACTTCTGAGTTAATTTCAACCCAATTTCTAATATATCATAAAATTGATTTTACTGTTAAATTAATATATATGCTTAGGGTAGTATCAATATATTAATTTTATCAAAATCACTAGTAGATTTTTACCATCTAATTTTTTGAATTTATATAAATATTTGGCGAAACGATATCAATATAAATACATATATATTATTATCCAATCATATTACGATTTTAATGATATTATTATACATATCATACAGTTAATAGGTATTCATTCATATAACTTTGACCTTAAATAAATGTCAGTTCCAAAGGGTGATTAAATATAAAAAATATTTTATGACAATTAAATATTAAAAGAGTAATATTAGTTGTCAGAATATTAATTTGATTTATATTAAATGAAAATAAAACACTTAGCATATATATATATTTTTAATTTTTTTTAATTTAACGATTCAAACTAATTTTTATTTTATCAAATATTTTTGAATAATATAATCAGAAAGAGAATACATTATTTACATACTGAATTATATATTTATTATATAATTTTTAAAATCTAATAACCAAAAATTTAAAATGTATTTATTTTGATCATGTGGTCATAATGGTAATTAATTAAATATTGATATAAATATTATATTATAAATTGAATGAATAATAATTGAATCCATTAAAAATTCATTTTTATAACATTGAATATAATTAAATATATTAAACATTTGGTATTTTTGATATTAATTATACTCTTAATTTGAATATTATTTATCATTAAATATTATTTTTAATTTCATACAATAAAATTTTATATCTAATTTCATAATTATATTTATTCATATAAAAACAAACAATTTAAGGAATTTGACATTTATGATTCACTAATCTTATGAATAATGTTGGGTGTTAACACTGACAACAATGGGTTTTACAAACTTAAACAGGGAATCACCAGTGGTAAATGATAAATTACCATGGAATTAAGGGAAATTATTGGGGTTCACCAAAGTAGGTGAAAATGATTTGCTATGAATCAGGTTCTTCAAATAAAGTAAATATCTCACGCTTGTCACAGCTCAACACTTTTGTGAGGGTTACAAGAAAAACTTAGAGACTGTATACTTTTGAAAATGAAGATAGAAAATATGTTTATTAGTTTGCTTATGATAATCTTATATTAGGTTCCATTGTTGATTTTTGTGGACATGAATGACTTATGGGCAGAAAGTAATAAGATCAACTAGTTCATGGGATGTGATATCTCTAATGTGACTTCTTGAATCCTGCAGTAATTAGAGTTTCTTGAGTAATTGACAGGATTATTCTCCATCAATAATATATTAATTCACACAATATTGTTTTTATATATGCAATACTAAATAAAAACTAACTTAAAAATGTGTATAAAATATTTAATTTATTCTAATAAATTTGACTTTTATTATAAATTCTATTAATGATTTCATTTACTTAATATTTTCATCTTGTTTTTAAATAAATTAAATAATTTATTATTTACAAAAAAAATTTTAATTGATTATTATTTTATTAATTTTATATTAATTTAAAATTATTGTAAATTGTGATTAATATATATAACCCAAATTATTTACAAATAAATTACGATTTGATAATTTAATAATTTTAAAATTTATATTGAATAATTTTTCAGAATAATTACTAATCAATATTTAAATAGAAGTTACAATAAGAATTTAAATAAAAAAAATTAATTTATTAGACGAAAGAATTTATGTATATATAAGGGATGATTAACACTTATTATATTAATAATTTCAAGACCTTTTATATATAATTAGAATATTTTTCAAAAATATTAGATTGATGCCAAATATAATATTGAGGAAATCAATTGATAAGAATTAGTTTAATATAAGTCTTAAGTATTAATAAAATATCATGATAACTTAAATTAATAGAAATAATATAATCCTATTTTATTCAATGTATTTTATATTGAAATTTTTAGTTTTTATCCAAATTAGCCAATTATTATATTTAGATATTATATTAATGTATATTAGTGGAGGTTATCGAAAAAGCATTTAATATATTTGATTTTCAATTTAATTTCACTTTATCTAAATTAATAGCATTTCAAACTTAGTTGAGTCTTGAATTCTTTTATTGAATACTTGGATCTCTAGTATTGTGTATTGAATCAATGCTATTATAATTATTCTATGTTAAATTTAATAAACTTTGTATAACTTCAATAAAACTATCAATATATTTATTTAAATGTTGTTATTGTTAATCTAATTGCTCAGAGTTTGTATTTAAAGTTAATTTAGTGAATCTTAGTCAATACTAGCTTTCACTGCCTATAAATCAAATCCTAATAACAACTTGCTCCATTTACTTATTTAATCAAATATACTTAAAATTTTATTAATTTATCAGCTATTTAAATAATATAATATCCAAATTACACTTTCTAATTAAATATTATTTAACGAATTAATAAAACTAAAACACTCAATTTGCTTTCAATATCATATTTAAAATATTTCAAATCATTCTAAGCAATATTAGTAATTGAGTTGAGATATTATTATGTTTCAATAATATCATCCCTTTGTGATTTTGAAACAATATATAATCGATTATTTGAAATATGATGATATAAATCAATTTCTTTAATTATTATTATCTTATTATCACCCAGATTCAAAAATAAGAAACATTATACAGAACAAAATTATGTAAAAGATTTAAGATTAATCAATCGAGATAGAATGAAAAAACTCAAAATAAATTAATATTATTAAATATTAAAGTTATTAAAGAATAATATTTACTGGGTGAATTAGTAATCATTAATTGGTAAAATATGGTATTTAAATAATTAAGGTTAAATCTAAAAAATAAATTCAATGAGACTTTGAAATTTTATTTTTAATCAAATAATCAGCTTAAAAAGTAATGTAATATAATTTCTTTTTTTATTGAATTATTAGAAATTTATTAGTAAATTTTATTTTCTATTTTGGAATTTTATATTAAGAAACTCTAATTTATTTTATTTTAAAGTAAATATAATTTAAAGTGATATATTATAATAAATTTAATTTATAATTTAAATATTATTATAAAAATTCTATATTAACTAAAAATATTAATATATTTTAATATTATCTTTATTATTATTAATTATGCATATATACTCTTAAATATGCCAAAAAATTCATTTATAAATTAATAACAATAATTTACATATATTGTTTATAATATGAATTTAATTAAATATCTTTTAATAATTAAATGAATATTCATATAATGGAATTAATAAGCCAACTTTTAAAACTTAATTTGTTAATTTTTTTTATTTACTTTAATATATATTTAAAAAAATATAATTAGTTTTTTAACTAAATTTTATTATATATCTTAGGATCAATTTAAGGTTAAATAGAGTTTTAAAACTATTAACTCCAATATTCATTGGTTAAATTATGGAAATAATATCTATTTGATAATACATTTGCTTTGTATTTTCAAATTTAAAAATTTATAATGTTTTTAAATATAATTTAATATAATAATTGTTGATAGCTAATATTTATCCATATAAGATACTATTTTATTATAATCACCTAATTTTTATTTTCCTAGTGCTAGAAACTGGGATAATTATATTTAGTTAAACTTAAAGGTTATTGACTTATAATATTTTGATATAATTTATTTAAAGTTTGATTTTAAATATTAATTAATAGAATTTTGATTTAATTTCCTTTTTTGTATATTAAGATGAGAATTGGTAAATTTTAGTAAATTGAAATAAAAAAAATAAAATAATAAAAAATAAGCATATAAGGATAAGATATTCTTATATTAAAAATTTTGACTTAAGTAATAATTATTGTAAAATTTCATGAAGTATTAGTTTTCAACAAGTTGTTAATATAATAGTTATTAAATATTAAAATATATAATTTTGAAAAATAATCAAAAATGGAATATATAACTTAAATTTAATAATATTTAAGTTATTCAAATAATCTAAAGATAATTATTCAATAATTTAATTTAGTTAACATAAAAATAAATGTTATAAAATTTTGATTTCTTTTATCATATTATTCAACTATTATTCAACAATAAAAAAATTTTAAAATATATTATAATATATTGATTAAATAATAAAATATATAAATTTTTTAGCTTAATAATAAAAATATTTATTATATTCTTTCTATGTTTTGTTTTAATTTATACCTTTATTGGAAATTTAATAATAATTTAATATTATTAATAATTAAAGTTAATAAAAAATCTTTTATTTTTTTTAAAACTTTAATAAATATCCAATTAAATTAATCTGATATTTATAATATATACTAGCTTGCAAAAGTAAGTTATAAAATTAAAAATATAAATATTTCTATTAATATCTTAATTAATTTTAATTTAAATAAACTTATATCAAGCTATATAATTAATATATATTTTTTATTTATAATATAATATAAAAAGTTAAATTTAATTAATTATTAATTAATATATTTAAACTAAAAATATACTTAAGATGAGTGATAAATTTATAGGTTTTAGTATTGATAGAAAAATTAATATTTAATATATCTATCTTTTATTTTTTTAACCTTTTTAAGTTTATAAGTATAAAGTTAATTAGCTTCTTATATTAAGTAAAACTAATATTATTTTAAGTTTGTTAAATATACTTTTAAAGTTAATTTAAACTTTTTATTAAAGGGAAAGCTTTAATTAATTTTTTTATTTATTTCTAAAGATATTTAATTAGGTTAAAATTAAAATAATAAAGAGATTTTTTATAATAATTATTTTTCTTATTTTTAAGCCATTTAATAATAGAATTTATAATATAACAAAGGGTATAATATTGTTAGAAAATAATATTGGATTTATTTAATTTATACCACTCAATATTATTTTTTTAATTTATTATTTAGAATATTTTAATACATCTTAGTATTAATTCCTATATCAACCTTATAAAGATATCTTATACCTAAAGATAATATATATCCCCAAACTATAATTAAACAATCATTATATTTTTAGGTTATAATAACATAATAGTCATTAATTGTTTTTTATCTTTTTTAAAATATTTAACTCTTCTATTATATTTATTAAGATATCTCTTTGTTTTATTAGACTAAATAACTTTACTTTAGTTAATTTTAGCTTAACTTTAATATTGGCATTTAAACTCCTATTTAACCTTATAATAAAATTTCTTTAGTTGGGGGTGTTTTATTTTGAGATATAAGTGATATCTATTCTAATATAAAGCATACATAATAATATCAATACTAACTAATATTCTTATATAATTTTGTAATTCTTGTTGTATTTCTATAGCAATATTATATTTACTTATATTAACTAATCTATAAATATATTTTTTATTATGTTTATTTATAATCTTAATACACTTAGGTTTTAGTTTAAGTATTTTTTTAATATTGTTCTTAATAACCTTAGCTATAATAAATTAGTTAACACTAGTAATTCTAGCAATCTCATAAGTTAATTAATTTTCATTATAAAGTTGAATAATATAGAAATAAGCTTTATTAGAGAGAGATTTAAGCATTATAATATTAATTATAAAATATTAGCTTAATTGATTTTTAATATATATATAATATGACAAAAGAAAAAAAAGATATATATAAGTTTTATTATTTATACCCCTTTAACATATAAACCCACAAATTTATGACTTATCTTGGTTAAATTTGAGGTTTTGATATATTAACCAAAAATTAATGAAATATAATCAAATTTAATTAGTTATAATCAACTAATATAAATATATTATATATTTTAATTTAAATAAATTTAATTAAATATTATTCAAAATATAGGTAAATATATAAGTAATTTTGATTTTATGACTTACTTTTGTGGGCTAGTGTATATTTATTAAAAATATATAATTTTCTATTAAATTTGTATATATTTATTTATTTTTACCTAACAATATATATAAATAAATATATATTAAGAAATTCTTTATTTTTTCAAATTTAAGATAATATTTATCAAAAATATTAGCATTATATATAATAAATAAATATTTTATTAAGATAAAAAATTGATAATTTTTTATATATGAAAAATAAAGAATTTTTATATTAATTTTATTTATTTAATGACAATCAATATACCTAAAGCTATTTTAATCAATTATAAAGTCATATAATCAAAATCTATTTAATTATAGTATATTAATAAAAAAATTTTAAATTTTAAGCTTTAATTAATCAAATATTTTTGCAAATATTAGAACTTTATAACAAATATAGTATAATAATATTAAAATTATTTAAATGAACATATTTATATTAATAATCAGTTTTTAATAGATTATGTTAATTTTAATATTAAATTCCAATTTATCTATTTTATGGTTAAAAATCATATATGATTTTAAAATATTATTTTGTAATTTAAATAATGGGAATTTATTATGATTCAAAAAAAGTAAACATTTTAATATATAAAAAATAAAAATAAATATATAATATAAAATTAATAGTTACCTTTATTTCTAATAACTTTTTGCTATACTTTTGGCAAAGATCTAATACTTAAAAAATAGCTCTTTTTATTAAGGACTGAAATTTGATATTTCCCAAACCAATTAAATTTTCTTGCAAAAATTTTCTTCCTTCAAGCTGGTTTTTGAAATGCACAAAATAATTATAATCACAAGGGTAATAATCTGGTTAATATACTGGATATGGTAGTCCTTTCCAGTTTTATTTAATTAAAAAGTTTTTTATAAGTTTAGATTTATATATTTTTTAATTATTATTCAAAATAATAGGTTTTCTTAAATTATATTTAAAATCCTAATTAGAAATAGTTTTATTTAAAAAAATATAAAGTCTACTATTAATTGGTTATTTTTAAGAATTAAATAAAAATAGCATATGCTATTATAATCCATTACAACAATTAACATTTGCTTATTAATAAAGTGTTTATTTAAAGGAATTTGTGGAAGGGGTTGATTTGGCTTAATTCAACACTTTGATTTATGTTTTGGTAAAGGATTATACAAAGGAATCTAAGATTCATCAATTGCAATTATTTACTGTAAAAGCCTTGGTTTCTAGCTATAACTTAGTAAATTTTGTTTAACAATAGCTACTCTAGCTTTTTTTAAGCTTTAGTTAAATTATAAGGTACCTATTTTAAATTTTTATTAATTAATTTTAATTTAAACTTTAATATATATACAATACTTATGTAACAAATATTAAAATGTCTTTTAACTTTTTAACTGAAATAAAAAGGTGCTTTTCAATATATTTTTTTATTTTATTAATAATTAGAAGAGTAACAGTTAAAATTGGTCTTCTAGATTTTAGCAAGTTTTGGGTAGTTTTTCTCCTAGCCTCAAAGTAATTTACCTAGTAATAAATTGTTAATTTAGATAATACTTTATTATTAAAAACTGCTTGTAAGTTTTGAATGATTTTAGAGGATTTATGGTTAAGTTTTACTGATACTAAAATAAAAGAATTTTGATGGTTATTATTTAGTTTAAATATAATTAAAATAAATAACTAATTTTAAAAAATTATTTTTTTTATCAAAAAAGTTATTATATATATATAGTTTAAAATTATTTATTCTCCTATTTGTTTTATATATACTTTTTTATTTAAAACTAATAATATGTTTGAAATATTAGAAATTAAAAAATTTCCCATTTTTTCAATTCTATAGTAATATTAATCAATTTCTTTAATTGAAAAATATAATAATAATGAGTTAAAAAGTGAGTTATAAATAGAATTATTATTGTTTAAATATAAAGTATTATTTTAAGCAATAAATATATATTATAAGCAATATTATTTTTATCCAACAATTAATATATAATATAAAATTTAATTATAAAAAAACTAAGAATTTAATTATTAATAATTTTGAGAATATAAAAAGTTCATAAATAAATATAATATATATATATATATATATACTAATCTGCAAAAATGAGTTATAAAATTAAAAATATATATATTTCTATTAATATCTTAATCAATTCTAATTTAAATAAACTTATATTAAATTATGTAATTAATAAATATTTTTTATTTATAATATAATATATATAGTTAAATTTAATTAATTATTAATTGATATATTAATACTAAAAGTATACTTAAGGTAAGTTATAAATTTGCAAGTTTTAGTATTGATAGAAATATTAATATCTAGTATATCCACCTTTTGCTTTTCTAACTTCTTTAAATCTGTGGGGTATAAAGTCAACTAGCTTCTTATATTAGGCAGGACTAATATTATTCCAAGCTTCTTGAATATACTCTTAAAGTTAATTTAAATAATTTGCTAGAGGGAAAACTTTGATTGATTTTTTTAGTTGATCCCAAAGATATTCAATTAGGTTAAAATTAAGAAATAAAAGAGGTTATTTCATAATAGTTATTTTGTTATTTTTAAGCCATTTAATAGTAGAATTTATAGTATAACAAGGTGTATTATCTTGTTAGAAAATAATATTTGATTTTTTTAATCTATACCATTCAATAGTTTTTTTCAATTTATTGTTTAGAATACTTTAGCACATCTCAGCATTAATTCCCCCATCAACCCTATAAAGATACCTTATGCCTAAAGATAATATATATCCCTAAAGTATAATTAACCCATTATTGTATTTTTGGGTTATAATAACATAATGGTCATAAAGTAGTTCTTTATTTTTTTTAAAACATTTAGTTTTTTTATTAGATCCATTAAAATATATCTTTGTTTTATCAAACTAAACAACCTTACTCTAATTAATTTCGATTCAACTTTAATATTGACATTTTAACTCCTACCTAACCCTATAATAAGTCTTCTTTAGTTAGGGGTGTTTTTTCTTAAGTTGTAAGTGATATCTATTCTAATATAAAGCATATATAATAGTATTAGTATTAACTAATATTCTTATATAGTTTTATAATTCTTGTTATACTTTTACAATAGTATTATACTTACCTGTATTAACTAATCTACTAATATACTTTTTATCATATTTATCAATAATTTTAATACACTTAAGTTTTGGTTTAAATGTTTCTTTAGCATTATTCTTAATAACCCTAACTATAATAGATTAGCTAACACTAATAATTCTAGCAATCTCATAAGTTGATTTATTTTCATTATAAAGTTGATTAATATGTAAGTGAACTTTTTTAGAGAGAGATTTAGGCATTATAATATTAATTTTAAAATATTAACTTAATAATTTTATAATATATATAATATAACAAAAGAAAAAAAAAGATATATATAAGTTTTGTTATTGATACCTCTTTAACTTATAAACCCACAAATTTATAACTCACTTTGGTTAAATTTTAGGTTTTGATATATTAACCAATAGCTAATATATTATATTCAAATATAGTTAGTTATAATCAATTAATATAGGTAAATTATATATTTTAATTTAAATTTATTTAATTAGGAATTGTTTAAGATAAAAGTAAATATTTAATTAATTTTAATTTTATCACTTACTTTTGTGGGGTAGTGTATATATATATATATAATATAGAAATATTTCTAATTGTAACCTGGAAATAAAATATTTGAAATTTTAAGATATTTCCAAAAATATTATTTTTTTTATATAATAGCATAATAAAAATATATAACAATATAATTTATATATTAAAATAGATAAAAAATAGATCAAAATTGAAAATATACAGTTTGAATAGTTTTTATATAATCAATATAATATTTTATTACTGTAATTATAGTATGATATTAATTTTATCATTATAAGTTTTAAAAAAACTGATATAAACAATAGATATTATATTTGAGATATTTTTTATTTAATTAAATTATTTATATTAGTTAAAATAAGAATTTTAATATAATATTAATTTTACATTTGTATTTTTAAAATAGAATAATAGTTTATATTAAAGATATTCTAAATTTATTTTATATTTAAATATTTTCAATTTTGTAATCTAAATAAAAATATCAAAATATTTGAAAACATCTTATAATGTAATTTTCCATTATATAACAAATTCGAAAAAATATATCAAATAATGAATTAATAATAATTGAAACTGTCAAATCATTGATAATATTGACAATAACTGTGAAGCCGGGTGTCTAATAGCTTTTAATCAAATATCCGTCTTTTGGGATGGTGCTTGTTAAATAATATAAAAAAGGTAGTTTATTATTTATCCTGGATTATAAGGCAGCACCTTTGGAAAAGGATTGACATGACAACTTGGTTTTAGTTGGCCTTTTTCCTTAGCATAAAATTGATACAACGGATGGAACGATTGATTCCATGGTTAGGATATATTTGTTGGTTATATTATAGGTGGATCTGTGACGGGGTTCTCGAATGATTTGAATTGCAAAGGTCAAACTGGTCTTCTGGCCCGTGACAATATTAATAATTTTAAATTAGAAAAATAATGCATAATAAAGAAATATTAATAATTAAAAATTTTGCATTTTTAAAATATAATCAAATTAATTTTAAATCTTATATTTTCAAAGATATAATAATACTCTCAATTGAAAATAAATAAGAAAAACACTATTATAATTAAAATTATATAGTTTAATATATAACATTTACAATTCAACTAAATTAGTAAAGATAATCAAAAAATGCAAAATACTATAATTGTAAGATATTTTAGAATAATATAGGATTATGAACTATTTAACCATTAATTTCAAAAGTTTCATTTAATATTCAAAGTTTTTAAATAAAATTAATATAGGATTTTAAATATAATTATTAATTTTATAATGGATTAATTTAATAAAAATTTTTAATAATTATGAAAATATATGAAAATATGATAATTATATGAAAATTTTTTAATTATAAAAATAAAATTGAATTTATATCTAAATCGCTTTTAATATTTCAATTAAGTGATTTTAACCTTATTAATCTTATTATTGTAATTTATAATAAATTTTGTAAAAAAAAGCTAATGTTAGAAAAATATATAAATAAAAATTTAAAATATAATTTATTAATGCTTTATTTTTATATATTGAAACTATATAACTTAAACCTTACTATTAAGATGCTATAGTAAAATATCCAGGAAGACTTTTCTTTATTTATATCACTTTTGGGGATAAATAGTTGATTTAATAAATAATATATAATTTATTAAAAATTTAATAAAAAAACAAAAAATATAAATTAATTAATAGCTAACAAAGTTAGCTTAAATTAGAAATAATATTAGTTTAACTAATAAATTGAAATTAATAATAAATTCTGAAATATAATATTATATCAAATGATATGGATATTATAATTTATAGAAGTATTTATGAAAAACTACTATTAACAATTAAATAAAAAAATTTTAATTAATATTAATAATAGAATAAATAAATCAACTTTATATTAATTTTAATAAAATTAATTTTGAGTTTAAAATATATATTTAATAAGTTAATTTTTAATTTAATATATATTTTTATATAATAATGAAATTTTAATTTAGAACTTATAAAAGGATATTTTTTAATATTAAAATTTTAAATTATTATTTTAAATTCATTAAAAGTAGATATATATTTATTTAATTTTTACTTATTAGATTAATATTATTTAAAAATTAATCAAAGAGATAATTTTATAATAAATTCACTAACTAACAAAAATAGGCAATAAATTAAATATTGATATATTTTTAATAATAATTATAATAACTATATATATTATATTCTCTGAAATTATAATATATAATTAAAATATATATTTTGATAATAAAAAATATATTGAAATATTTTAATAATTAGTTAGTAAAAATTTAAACCATTAGTATTTAATTAAGATAAGTTATAAATTTGCAAGTTTTTGAGATAAAAGGATTTATTTAATAGTTTATAACCATATTTTTTTT
>JNEM01016733.1:0-38201 GCA_000697335.1 Conidiobolus incongruus B7586
ATAATTAAATAAAAGCTTAAAAGAAAATTAAAACAGTTATAATTAATCAAAGCTTATTAAAATATTACCAAAAGTAAAAATTACTATAATAAACTATTATAATTAATAAAGCTTAAATTCCTTGATATAATCTTTTATTTAAAAATAGAATATTATATTAAGTTAAAATAATTACTTTTATAAACTCTAATAAATAAATCTTAACTAATATAATAAATTAAAATAATATATAACTTTTTTATTCAATTTTTAAAGATAAATTAATTGATAATAAGTTTTAAATTTTTTTAAAAAAATAATTTTTAATTAATATTCTTATTATAAATTAAATATATTTATTATTTTATATGATAATTATAAAATTATATAGAGTTAAAATCATAAAAGATATTTTATATAAAAAATTAGAAAAAGTTACTATAATTAGTATATTCATTATACTAAAACCTATATAGTTATAATTATTTTAAGTAATTAAAAGATATGATTATAAAAAAAATTCTTGTGAATAAATTAAATTGGTTTATAAAATATTAAATTTTAGTCTTTAATAAAAAGAATTATTTTAATATTAAAAGCTTGCTAAAAGTATGGCAAAGAGTTATTAATAATAAGAGAGAGTTTTATTTTTATATTGTGTATTAATTCTTATAAATTATATATTAATATTTTAATTTGGATTTTATTATGCCATTACTTAATTTTTGTACTAATATAAGCAAATAAATGTCATTTTACAAAAAATATAGATCACTAAATCTAGAAAAGGAATAATGCTTAATGTCTTTATTAAAACACTGTGTAGTTATATTTTAAAAATCAACTCAATTTGCTAACAATATCAATATACTTTTGCTTTGAACATGAATTATTTTATAAATGATATTAACTTTATTGAAGAGATTGAAGCTGTAATATTTACAAAATATTTGAATTTTTATTATCTGCTTTAGTTTAAATCTAAAAGCCTATATATCGGCCAATTAATTTAAATTAGTATTATTGAAAATTTATAATGAGAATTCAAGCAATAAGTTCATATTTAATAACTAGATTATTAAGCTATTAAAGTATATATATTTGATCTGATTATATATCTATATTATATGACATATTTTCTTTCAAGCATGCCAGACACTGAAACTTCGGCTAAGAAAAACACTCTTTTCGGATAAGGAAAAACCATAAAGAGATTTATGGATTGAAAAAACATAACGAATATATTAATAATATCTTGCATTTTAATTCAACCAAACTAACAGCCCTTTTGATTATAAGAAATTGATTTTTCTTGATTAAACAATGTTTGAAAGATATTTAATTTGTTCCATTCATGTAAAAATATTTAAATTTACATATGATATCTTAAATGAATAAATTAAGGAATAAATAATTCAATTTTTCTTTTTTCAAATATGCTTTAAATAAAGTGAGTTTATATGCATGTTATGAATTTATACAAATATACCTAAAAGTATATTTCTTGATCATAGCTATATTTCATTCATTGGAATTATTAGATTGATTAGTATGCAACAACGATTCAAGAGTTGAATTTAAATATTCAAATTTACTAATGAATATCTTATACTAAATTGTAAATGCTTATAATAAATGTAAATAATGTGATATGATCATAAATGATATATGGTTGGAAAATTAGGCTTATTGATAGTTTATTAGGAAGGTATTAATTAAAATGCTCATTTGAAAAGGATGAAAGCCTATAAATGCAATCATACACAAGTAGATAGAGGTTATAATATTAACAATTATTACTTTTAATAGATTTTTTTTTCAGTTATGTTGTTATATACAAATATATATTATAAACTTACATATACAATAACTGGTTTTCTCGTTATAAAATTTAAAATATTGAATGAGTTAATTTGAGGAATGTATTAATAAAAGCCAGTGTCTTTGACAGTATAGCTCATAATATACAACACTAATATATCATTGAGTTTGACAAAGATTATCCATATAATTCCATTTACTTTAATTCGATAAAAAAATTTAAATCATCGGGTAAATGATATGCTATCGAGTGATATTTATTAAATCAAAATAATTATGTATATATATAACTCTAATTTAGCTAATTCAATAATTTTATTATATTTTCTAAATTTCTCATGTTGGAGTACATAATTATTGTAAATCAACACAGATTTATCTCAAAAATAATTCTAGTTGGAAATTTAAATTGAATATAACTGATTACTAATTGTATATGATGTAAATTTTTTAATAAAGAGTAAATAGGTCAAATTTTTATTTCGTATATCAATTAGTATATATTACCAACTACAATACATATTTATTAGAATAATTGGTTATCTTGATAATAAGGATTATATTCTCGATATTGATCAACCGTTTTATTAATTTGGAAATATCTCGATTATATTATAAATAATCTAAAGTATTCTTACAACGGTCATATCATAATAATACCTTTGATCAAGGACAAAAGGAGTAGTATCTGACATTAATTAATAGGAATAAAAATCATTATTTTAAAACTAGTAATATTGTTCAAATATTTACTTCAATTGAAATATATATCCCTTTTTGAATTATTTGGATATGGTACTGGGAACATATCATATTTAATATATATCGCAAAGCTATAATATTTTGTACCATCTTTGTTTATATTATAGTTAATATAGTATTAACCCCTTAATATTAATTGTATTCCATTTGCAATATGGGTATTAATATTTAAAACTTATTGAATTTTAATAACAATTAAGCTGAAATATTTCAATTTATTAATAATCTTTAATATTTTTATCAAATAAAAATTAAAGTATTGATATCAAGAATATTTAATTATAACATAGTATTATTAAATTCCCTAACATATATATTTTTTATCCCTTACAGTTTTTTCCATTCAACCTTAACTATTTTTAACAAAAATTTTCATATTTTAGAACAAATAGAATTTAAAATTTCGAGAATTTACTAAATTCAGTAAATCTAAATATTAAGGGATGATGTCATCCACAACGCCAAAATGGTTCCAATAATTTTTAAAAATAGTAATTTAATTCCGGCATGTGTAATTTTCAAACATTGGATCAACTTTTAAACTGTATCAAAGTGAATTTTATATATTATTTAATCATAACAGGTTAAATTTCACAAATTTAATATATTCTGATTTTCATATAATTTACTATATAAAGTAATTATAAAAATTAATTAATTCTTTGTTTAATTCCTCATATAGTATTGATACTTTGAATAATACTTAAAAATGTAATAATCTACTCATTTCAATATTTTATGAAGAACATATCAATTAAAGTTGATGCCTTCAATTGAAAAATTAAATATATCAACCTCTTATAGTGTTAACATTGATATAATTTGAATATTTAGTACAACCTGTAAGTTTCTATTCGGACCATACAAAATGGATTATTTTTACAATTTCATAACAATTAACCGACCGAGATAAATGATTATACTAAGATTATATATCTATTTTGAAATTTAAAGATATTATATAATATAATCACAAGAAAAGATCCTGAGTGTAGGAAAAAGCTTGGTTTTGTTTGAGCCAAATAGTTTGCTTTTTACATTGATAAACGTTTATATATGATTCAAGATCACACTTGGCATTCAATTATGATTTATATATTAATCCAATTATCCATCTTTAAGCATATTATATAATATATGTCTAAAAAATCTAAATTTTATATTTAAGCAGTTTTGTTTCTGGTTATATTCCATTTTTTACGGTCGGACTAGTATATCCTTTACATCTTGAATAAAGCAGCATATTTGTTTTATAATTAGAATAATATTTGGATAAATTGTCTTTGGATTCGAAACTTTGAATTTGATATATAAATTTGTTGAAAAAAAATCTTAGAGTATGAGAATAAACAAGTATAGAATAAAGCCAGTTTATACGAATAATATATTAAGATCATAATAAAATATTTGCTAAAGATCGATTTCAATTTATTCTCGAAGATTTTTCAGGTGGTATAAAATTTAACGAACCCTTAAAAAATGGATGAATTAATCGTGTATTTGATAAAATGGTCAAATATTATAAAATATAATATTTACCTTTTCTTTAATAAGTAATCAGCTGGTTAATAGTTAAATCAGAGACTAAATGCTTTGACTCGGTTATTGGCGTCTAAATCGCTTTATTAAAATAAATCAAGTATATTATTTATTATGAAACGATGGTAAATATGAAATATATTTTGATTTTGCTAAGTCCCCTCCTAGCTCAAGTATCTCCTTCATCAAATTTCTTACTCCTAATTAACTAAATATATTCTTATTACAAGAAAATATTAAATAATACCTTATTAATCAACTAATAGGCTATTTATAAAAACTATAATGATAATGGTTAATATTTAGTGTATAAGTTTACCATCACTACCCCAATATATTTTAACTTAAAATTATAGACTAATATTATTAGTTGTGAGTAAATATTCACTATCAATATATCAACATTTGGCCAAATATATATCCATCAAACTTATAATACTAAGAACAAATCCAACTGTATTACTATATTTAAATTATTATAATATTCTCTAACTCGGCATAAACAGGCTTAATTCAATCTCCAGTTGACTCCCCCTTCTACAAATTTAATTAAACAAATTCTATCACATTCTTAATTGACTCCTTTTTTAAGATTTATTGATTGCAATGATTACAGTATAAATGATCGATAATGCTCTAATATAGTAATAAAAATTCTATTTTTATTGTTATTATTGTGAATAGTTTGATATTATGAACTGGAATTTTTCATTGTTATTATTATTCAAATTTTGTATATTTACTCTTGCAGAAATTACCTTGTTCCAAAAGGAAAATGGGCTAAACTTTACATTTAATAGTTTTAACCTATTTGATCAATACTCAATAACCACAAGAACTTCATTGTTCCCTGCTTCATTTAGTGGTATTATCATTGTGCCTGAAAGGAATGGATGTGGCATTGATATGCCTAACTTGCCTGTTTTCAATAGCTCACAATTCCCAGCATCTATCAACCGAACGCTGATTGCAATTTCCCCTAATGCATGCAACACATACACACCATCTATATCCTATTTACCTTCACTCAATGGAAATTTAACCAAATTGAAGTATCCACCAATAGCTGCGGTGATTTTTACAAGCCTTGACAGCTCTAGGACATCTTTAGGCGCTCCAAATAACATATTATCCCTCTTCCAGCCCTATTCCAGTGACTTTTTCCATTCACTGTCATACATCGTTGTAGATGACCCAAATTTTACATCTAAATTGCAAACAAAAGAGTACTATTTGGCCACTTGGACCTCAGCTCCCAATCCTTGGTTACTTTTGGTCAATTCTTCCAAATTTCTGATTACATCGGCTACTTTTAGAGCTCTTAAAGTAGCACTTTTTATTACGTTGATTCTCTGCCTTGCATTAGTTGCTTCTAAGTCAAAATTTCAAGCCAGATTGCAAATTGCCATCCTTTTCTGGGGTACAATGTTGATTGGAGGAGATAATATTCTTAGTTGGACAAACCCCCTTCCAATTGTTCAAGAGATGTATTCATCGCTTATTTTATTACCTTGTTGCCTTTTTAATTCTATGTGTATTTTATGCTGGGTCAAAATTGTATTGAAATTAAAGGTGATTGAGGTATTGAGCTTCAGAGTAGCGGTAATTGCTGAGAGTGTATTACTTGCCTGCTGTATCTTAGCCGTCGCTTGCCTTGTAGCATACGATTCAGTATCCAATGGGCCTTTACCCATCTGGTACTGGGGAATTGCTTATGCCATTTTGGGCTTATGTATCATTTTTCCATTGATTATGGGTGTATGGTTCTTTAGAAAGGCTTGGGTATTCTGCCCAATATTCCATCAAACAGCCAAATTGCTCAACGCCCAAAGATTGACACTCTTCATTTTAATGAATCGTGTGACCTTTACACTATATACCGTCGCTCTATTTTTCCAACTATTCCAATCCAAATCCGTCTCATCTTATTTATCTCTTAGTATTTTTTCTCATATTTCTTTGGTTTTATACAGTTCAATGACTTTGTTGATCGTGTGGAAATTTCAGAGAATTCAAGCTGTTCAGGAGAGTTGGAGCTCCGATCCCGATATTGCCACAGCTGTTAACTCTAGTTACAACTCGTCTTCAACCAATGCAGTCAATACGGCTACTAGAAGTAGCACATCTACTTTACATAGACCTAACCCAAGTAAGGATTTGCCAACTACTGAAATGGCAAGCTATTCACCAAATGAGGTTTATAATAATAATAATAATCCAAATTTACATAATATAATATGATATATTAAATATAAATAAATTATAAACATTATTTCATATTTTCCTATTTGCTTTAATATTTTAATTATTTCATTTTAAAAAAAATTAATTTCAAACATTATCACAAAGAGATATATAAAAATCTTAATATTATTTTTGATTCATCTGACATTAATAACATTTATAAAATTTGAAATAATTTTAGTATTTAATGATATTAACTTCTCTATTAGATTTTAATAATAATAAAATATCAATAATTTTGCATTATTATATTAATTTTATTTATCTAATAATTTTTCTGTTTCTATTTTTATATTCATCAAGTATTTAACGAATTATTAAATTTTATCCCATGCCATAAAACACCAATTTGAACATATTTTAATGAACAAAATGAAAAAGGTTTTTAAATATAAATTTGAAATTTAAATCAGCTCGCTTAAATTGATAGCTAAATTAAAGTAACCATCTTAAAATTTTTTTATATTGTTTGTATTAAGTTTGAGTATGAGATATCCCTTTAAAATTCAATTTGGATCTTATTCCCTCAAGGTAAATTTATTACGTCACAAAATAATAATATATATTGAAATAAATTGGAAGATCAATCTATCTTTGGTTAAAAAATTGCAGTTTTATCCTAATATCGTAATAATAATGCTTCGAAATCTGATAATCAAGTATCATAAGAGCATTTATTCAAAATGCATATTTTTATGTTTATTTTCTTTTAATCAAATATTTAAATCTCCAATTTTAATGTTTTTTAACAAATTAAAATTATGACCTTTTCATTGGACCATAAGGATTTAATGATTATATAATATAAATATGAATATATCAAATCATAAATAATTTTATTATTAAGAATGACTATTTAACTCTCATGTGCATTTAATTCAGAAAGTTACTATTTAATATTAATTAAAGGTTATAATCAAATTAATATATTACCAAATTATTTTATATTAGATTTTAAATTAGCTTTCAACTAAATATAATGTTGATAAAATTTATTTTGTAATGATTGCCTTATTATATAAATTAATTAATAATAGAAAATCTGCCAAAACTTTAAATTATATGACCTAGAATTTCTATGAAAAAAAAATAATCAAAATAATTTTTTATTAATATATTTATTGTCATTATACTTAAAATTAAATTTATTTTTTATTTTGAATATTAAAAATTTATAAAAATTTAAAATATTTTAATAAAAATTATATTTATTTTTAGTTTATATGATTTGTTAATTTTTAAATTATATTAAATAATACTATTTTAATAACTGGAGTATAATTTTAAATTTTCATTTCATTTAAATATTAAAAGTTATAATAATATAATCTTATTAATTAATATATTTCAATCTTTCAATATTATATTTTTATTTTAATTATAATTACTTAATCTTTTTATATAGTTTTTTATTATTTATCTTTAATTTTTATTTTTAAATTATAAATTTAAAAATATTATTAATTTTATTAAATTATTTTTTTAACTTAAAAAAATAATTATAATCAGAGATTTATATCTAGTTCATATAAAAATTAAGTTAATAAAAATAAAAGTTATAATAAAAAATTAATAATTTTTATTATATATTATTATAATTTCTATTATTATCATATGAAATAAAAATCTTTTTAGTTAAATAATTCTTATGTAAATTATTATCAATAGTTATATTAATTAAAAATGTATTTTAATATTTTATTTTTCTTTCCATGGTAAAAAATTATGGAATGATATAATATCAATATCTATTTTGAAAAATCATACTTATGATTTATTGATTATATTTGTTTAATGATTATAATATTGGTTTTGGCTTTCTAACCTAAATAATATTTTTATCTTTTAAAAATTAATTAAATATTAAGTTTAAGATTTATATATTATAATAATCAGTCAAATATAATAGGATAGATATTATTATAATTTAAAATTATAATGGTTATTTTGCTTTAATTATTTATTCAATCTTTAGTTCAAATATAAAATATTAATATTTTATTCAACTAATAATATATTAAGATAATTAACTCTGAATTTTGTCAATCCATTATATATATCTTTATAATTATCTTATTGTAAATACCTATATATTGCTTTATTATGATATTAAAGTATAGGAATTATATTAGTTTTCTAATTAAGGTATACAGGTATAATTGAAACATTCCTTAGTTTATAATATTTTAATGGATATATATTTAAAATAACTAAACTAGATATATATTTCATTTTAGATTCTTCAGTTTTGAATTGACTAGATTATTTTGAAACATTACATCTTGAAAGCCTTTTACCAATAGCTATTACTTTTGGATTTTTGTCAATATTTGATATATAATATTTTGAATAGAATGTTCTTTTTGATAAATACGTTTTGCTCTATTCTGGAAAGATTAAAGCACCATTATTTTTGGTTATGTTGATTTATATTGAAATTTCTATAGAAGGTTATTATATATAATAAATTATTCATGACCATTCAATAAAATAATAAAATGATGGTAAAACATTTATGACTTATAAAATAGTATTTGATTATATTTTGTGAGTATATTTTTTGAAAGTATGGCTATAGATTCATCTTAAAATTCGAGTTATAGCTTATACATTTCATTATTTATTCAAAGCTTATCAATTTATTTTATTATTTACTCAATAATAAGTATAATTTATATTTCTCAATATTATATACTATGGTACAATCTAAATATATTTATATCTTTCCACTTAATATACATTTAATATTAATTCAATATAACTTTCAAATTTAAAATACATTTTCAGAATAAAAGTTATTAAGATCGTAATTGAAAAAGATGAACATTTCGTCCGATCAATCATATTTAAAAAAGTCATTGTTATACATCTTCAATACTAATACTGACAATTAATTCTTAGAAAATACTGTGCTATTATAATTTTTCCTAAATTTCCTATCAATTTTTACAGAATAATATTGATATGATATACTAATCAAGAAATAAATTGATAGAAAAATCAAAAATCATATTATATTTGAGAATTATTATGTATTAATTCTACATATAATCATATATTGATTGTTATTCAATTTATAAAACCCGTTTGTATGTAATTAGAAAAAATTTATAATACCAATTTAACCATTAGCAAAGATAAGCTATTATATGATATTTTTTTAATATAAAGAAACAGTTTTAAAATCATATGAAATAATTTCAATAAAATTTTTTAATTGTTATCTGATTTTTATGAATTTGCTAAAAAATACCACTTTTACACTTAATTGAGCATTTTATAAATCAATCATAAATACATATATATATATATCAAAAATAAACGTGTTGGATCGTGGGAACCATTTTTAAGAAAATATTATAATCCTTGACAATAAGATTAAAAATAATTTGTCGTTAAATATTTAATTAAAGAATTAAGTAATAGTAAATTATGCAATATTTTATCATGAATGTTAAACTCAAACAATTTTTGAGAAAGAGTGTAAGGCAATATTATATTATAAACTAACATTTTAGCACATACTATCAATCAGAGAATTTACAAGTTTGATCAAATCTACATAGACCAAATATATTAATTTGCATACTTAAATTGATCAATAAAGTTAGATCAATTCTTTAGTTTCAAGCAAACTGAGAAATTCTTATCAGGTAATTTGGAAATCAAAATGATGTATTTATATTTATAATGCTATCAATTGATTTCCTCCTTTGAAAATTACAATGGATCATAGTGCAATACACTGGCAAGATCAAAAGAATATAGCTTACAGATTGATCATAAATAGCAATATTATATTCAATGCTATATAAATTAATCAAAAAAATTAATCTTAGATAAATTCATACAATGTTGTTAAAATAATTTTTTTAGCTAATTAGTGGCTATTTCTATCCTACTTTAGAGTAACATAAATAATTGAAATTGACTCATTAATTTAAATGGATATTATTTCATCTAGAATTCTATTCTAATATAATTGCTCTATAATGATCTACACGTATTGAGTAAAATGATATTATTGAAAACAATTAAAATTTGAATCTTTCAGAATAATTCAAAGCTTTAATAATATCTTGAACACATATTTAACTGATTAATGAAAAAGGATCCAGGTTTATTTCTCGTGATGTTAAGTTTAATAGCATTTATTCATCAATTCGCGGAATAAAACTGATAAATTAGAATTAAATGTATTCCACTTCAATCCATCCAAACGTGACTACTCTTTCAATCATTTGACCAATTAACGCCACAATCTGTCCTACAATATATCCATCATTAATCTCAAAAAGACCTTATTAACTCAACAAAAAATATATTAAAGTATCCATGAATAAAATGAAATATTTTTACTAAAATGTAATAATTAAAAAATTTTATCAACTTTGAAATTTACTATACTATAATACATATATTTAACAGCGATATATACAGCTACAATGACATTATAGCACATAGTTATATATTTTATATATTAGTCAAGTATTTGAATTTCATATTTTATGTCACTTGATCTAACAGTTTATTAATTTAAACCAAGTCATACTCTGCATCCAATGGATCAAATATAGGTTCATGACCAATTAATAAAATATCACTCTATCAATATTAATCAGTTGTGATTTTGTATATTATTAAAGATATTACGATTAAAATTGATATTATTGCTATTCAAGACGCTACATATTATTATAATGAATTATTTTTTGATTGATTTTCCAATATTGTTTATTATTTAGTTAATAAAAATATTGAATATTTATCATATTAAATCAATTCAAATTTTTGTATAAAAATTGGCACTGCTTAAAATCAAATTTTAGCTGATAGGATGTAATGATGATTAGAATTCGATAATGGAAAAAAATTAGCATATAAAAAATTTAATAAAAATCAAATATATAGACTTAATACGTTCAAATTCTATTAATGTGCTCTAAATAAGAAATATAATGATTGATTCCTTTTCTAAATATTGGCATTATATTATATTATATTATATTATATACTTAAGTCAAAATCTAAAGTATAATGATAATAAAAGTGGGTGAAATCAAAGGCAATACTATTTCATTCACAAATTCCCTAATATAGCAATTATAGATTTCAAAATTCAAATACATTTTGGATGAAAAGAATGATAAATGAATAATATGATTGGATAAATTTAAGGAAAATTCAATTTCTCAAAGATTTTCAAATCTGGAGAACTAGTATAAAAACCCGAGTCAATGAACACAAAGTCCTTGCATCTCATAATCTATTATAAAAATTAAAAAATTTATTTTCATTGCAACAAATAAACATGGGTGTTATACTTAATGCTGTTAAGTCTTTTACAGGTTATATTGAATCCTTTATTTCAAATGATGATCAATCACAACCTAAAGTTAAGGCTATTCCCTTACACCATAAGAAAGCTATTCGCGAATTAGAAAGCTATATGAATCTTTCTTCTGAAGCTTTCGGCGCTGAAGTCATAGAATTTTCTGATGAATTCTTTGCTCCTGCAAGCTCGCTTGTTAAAAATACCCCTGCCGAAAACCGTAAGGGTCACTTCTCCCTCCAGGGTGCTGTTTTTGACGGTTGGGAAACTCGCCGTCACGCCCCTGAACCTGATTATGCTATTATTAAGCTTGGTTACACTAGTGCCTTTATTGGCTTTGATGTTGACACTTCCCACTTCAATGGAAACCATCCTCCCTCAGTTTCTTTAGAAGGCGCTTTAGTTGTTGATGGTGCTGATTTCCACACTGCTCAATGGCAGCCGTTTTGGAGAATGTTCCTACTGGTCCTGATTCTCATCATTATTTCTGTTTCTCTGGAGCTTTCGTTGGTCCTTTCACCCATCTCCGTTTGAGAATGCATCCTGATGGTGGTGTCGCTAGATTACGTTCTTACGGAACCATCGTTCGTCCTCTTGCCAGACTCTGCCCTGATGGTACTACTGTTGACGTCGCTCACGTTGGTAATGGAGGTGAAAAGATCGTTGAATCACATGGTTCCAACTGGAGCACCAAACTCCTTCATCCTAGTGATGTAGTCGTCGATAGACACACTATTAAATCTAAGGCCAAGCCCCGTGTCGATGAAGCTATCATCCAATTAGCTAACCTTTCTCGTGTGGAACGCCTAGATGTCTTTACTAACTATTTTATTGCTGATGGTGTCAGATCTATCAAGGTCTATGGTATCAAGAAATTTGGCTCCGCTCCCTCCTTAAAGAACCCTAATTGGTTCCCTATTGCTAATGTTCACAACTTAGAACCTGGTAGCAAGAACGAAATTCAAGTCTTGGATCCAGAAGTTATGATTTCTCATATTAAGATTGAAACCACTGATGCTGGTTTGATTTCTCGTTTCCGTGCTCTCGGTGTTCCTTATGGTCGCGCTGTTTACTACTTGAATAACTTGGAAGAAACTTCCATCACACCTGATGAATATATTCAAGATGTTGCCTCTCTTAGCAAAAAACGCCGTCGCAATGACGCTAGCCAAGATGATAATCTTCCTCTTGCCAAGAAGACTGATATCATCGCTGTAAACGAGCTTAGTGAAGATGAATCAGAAGCTGAAGGTGATGATGATCAAGGTGTCACCACTCGCGGACAGAAGAGAAAGAGAGGTGCTAAGGGAAAGGTCCCTGGAGGTACCCCCAGAGCTCAACCTGCCCCAGTTTCCCTTGTTTGAATTTTCATTTCACTCACCCCTTGACAACAAATAATTTAAATGAATCACATTGAGCGCAAATTTTATCATTCCTTTTTCTACCTCGTCCCCTTTTTTAAAACCTAACTTTCATTATTTCAACGCTCTTGTAATATTAATCAATAAAATTTCATTTATTTTTTTTTCAAAAGGAAAACAATTTTTGTTTTTCTATATTTGAATACTATAATTTCTCTTTTCCCAATATTCTTAATTCTAAAATTATTAAATTCGAGCCGTATTTACTTCATGTAAAATATTAACTATCCAATATACCACAAACTTGATCATTATAATTAATTTGACATCAAATATGCAATTTTTTGAAAGCAAACAAATATAATCTGATATTACAACTTTTTCAAAAATATTTATAGTGTTACTAATATAATTAATTTGTTTAACCATACCATATCACATTGATAGCAAAATATCAACATTACCACTCATTTATTACTATTATGGTTTTAATATCAAATTGTAATATTGGCTTAATCACTCAATAAATTTATAAAATATTGAACATATTATACTTAATTCTTAAACTATTAACTTATTGCTATTTGTAAAATAATTCAATACTATATATAACTACGAATTTTAGTTAAATATAAGAATATAATTATATTATATTATAAAACTATCAAGTGATTTATCATAATAATTATTCGATTAAGACAACAATCAATATTAATAACTATCCAAAATGTATTGATGAATCACAAAATAAATTTATTTCATTATTAATATATGAATCATTGTGAGTAAATATTTATTTGAACATGATAACTTGTATTAAATGAATAATAACTTGAAATAATGGAAATAAAGAAGTTTTATAGAGATGACTAGCTAGATTCTGCCCTCAATTTCGCTACACTAGAGTGAGTGGGCTTGGTATCCAAGACAGAAGTACATCTGGGACAACGTGTAGCTTCTGAATTAATGGATTCTTTACAATACATACACTTAGAAATATTCTGTTCAATAACTTTCTTCTTTCTTTTGAGTAACCTTCTAGATACTATAATAAATAATATTAGTTATAAAAACAAAATAGAATAATAAGAAATATATACATTTCATAAAGAGCATTAGAGTATATCCCAAAAATATAAATCGAATTAATTTCTGAAAAATAAAATTAAAAATTTTTAATATTGTTAATATAAGTTTTCAAATTACTTGAAAGAAATTTCCATATAAAATAACTTTTGCACCGTCTCTAATGGCTTCGTCATAGGTTCTGTAATGTTTTCTGGGACGGTTGCCATAATGTAGTACATAAAACCAGCTTTTAAAATCGGGTTTACCTAAAAATCATAATTAAAAGAATCACATTAATATTAAAATGTATTCAATCATACCCATAATATGTGACAGAAGGGGGAAAACAATATCGTTACTAAAAGCATTAAAGATATCGGTAAAAGCACCTCCTGCTACGATACCTAATTTTATAATTTAAAAATAATACAATAATGTTAGAAATAAATGCAATTTACCAAAGGTAGTATCCAATACATCTTCACGTTCCAAATTAGCTTTAAACTCCTCCCAAACGAAGTTAGCTGAAGCAACTTTACTCTGGATTTCCTCTTTTAAATTTTGAACGTCACTCGTATTTCTGGGAATATGAGTACTAAGTTTTGGTACTTTTAAAGAATCATTATCACTTAAACCTGATAAAGAATTACTTGAATTTTCTCTCGTTGGTAGTGTGGTCATAACTAATGATTGTAAAAGGTAATTATCTTATAAAATAAAAATGAAGTTTTTAAAATTGAATAGTCCCTGGTTAATAAATTGAATTGATGACATAATAGTGTAGAACTTGAGAAAATGAAACAAAATGCATAAAATCAATTTTCATTCAATCAATAATGAACTTTATTAATTATCATGTGAACCTTGTAACCGACTATAGCTCAGTTGGTAGAGCGGGAGACTGTAGTATAAGCTGTAATCTCTAGGTCACTGGTTCAATTCCGGTTGGTCGGATGTATTTTTATACTTTTTTCTCACACTCAAATACAAATAGAAATCAAATATATACTCTTCTATTCATTGTCATAAAATTAATTTATCCATATTGTCATTTTATAAACTCATGAATCAACCTCTCAAAGTTCATCCCATAAATATATTGTTCATGACTATAATTTAAATTTTATCCAATTTGATGTTAAATTAATATTGCCATTCATATTTCTCCTCTAATTAATTATATAAATTATAGTGGACCGTTTTATTAAACGAGATAAAAATGAATTATTTTTACATCTCGATAGCCCAGGAAATTAGTCATGGATTAATCTAAAAAAATTAGAACAAGTACTTCGATGTCCTATATACTCAGAGTTTTTAATAGGTCCAATGATATTAAACTACTCTCATTATTTTTGTTCTTTATGTATTAGAGAAAGATTATCAACCGTAAAAAGTTGTCCAAAGTGTTTCGTAAGTTATGATGATAATCATATACGCAAGCACTTTCAGTTGGAAATCATTGCTCAGTTATTTCAATCCAGTCGCGTTGAGCTATTAAGTATTACTAAAGCCGTGCCTGAAATTCAGCCTAGTAATACTTCGAATGAATCTCAAGACATTAGTTTGAACAGCGAAACAAATGATCTTACTTCGGAATTTGAAAAGCAAGAATGTCCACTCTGTCTAGAACAAATTCCTACTATTCACTTTAAAGTCCATAGTGCAGAATGCTACGAATGCTTTATAAAGGAAGACTCTAAGCCGCTCGAAAAGACTAAATATCTTCCAAAGATTGATTATCACACATTAAGCGAAAAGAAGTTGAAAGATGAATTAAGCAAATATAATATTCATACAAGTGGAGATAAAATACAGCTCACAAAAAGACATCAACGCTTTTCTATATAATTCTAACCAAGATAATATCAAGCCGCTGTCAACTAATGAAATCGCGAAACGATTAATGAAAGAAGATAAGAGAGCAAAACTTTCTAAAAGGACGAAACCCGTGTTTAAAAATGAGAAAGCAATTAATCTTTAAAGAATTATTCTCAAGATTTTTCAAACCTAATTACTCAATCTCAAAAGAAAAGAAATCAATACATTTGTATTAAGAAGTTAATTTTGATCAATTAAATTTAATTCTAATAATAAACTTTAGTCAATATTGATTTTATTTTACAATCCTTATTATTCTCTTAACAATACTCATTTGTTTTACCATAATATTGATTTTTAAATTTAGAATTATTAATGAATTCTTGATTATGGATTAATTGGAAAAAATTGAAATTTAGTCAATATTATCTGAAATAGCTTATTTTTAAACAACTCGCTGCAATCTCAATCTATTAAAATACCATAGTGAAAATAAAACAACAGTATAATATTATTAATTTAATTATATATCAGCTATATTTTAAAATGTAATAAATTTATAGATATTTTTGATTAATAAAATAATTATTTAACCTACCTAGATTATAATATTTTTTCAATTATTTAGTGAATTTCATTTCATACCTTTGTTTCAGCAAGCTTGCTAAATCAATATCCAAAATTTTTAAATTTGATATAAACATGCAAATTTAATAATGTCGGTAATTTTAGTAATTGGAAAGTGCTATTTATTTGATAAGAGTAATAAAATTTAAATACTTCTCACAAAGTTTATAGTACATATTTAAAATTTAAATTTACAAACCTTTTCAAATATTTGAAAAATCTTGTATTAACAAAAATGATATTTCTAAATTTATTACTAGTGTTTTTCAAAAAAAAATATTTAAATATATAGCATATAACATATTACTATTATGAGTCTGATCACCTCCAGTTATTCAAACTTTCAAATTAGATTATATATAATTATGAAAATTCCTGATATAGAGTTATTATATATATAAACCAGCTTGAAGCTATGAATGATCAAAGTTTATTGATTATACCTCTGAAAGCAAAGCATTGGATATTTTATATTTTTAATTGTAACATATATATATTAATTCGAAAATCATATAAAATAAATATTTATAATGCATGTCTCAATATTTCATTATTTGAATAAATAATATGTTAAACGATTATAATTGAAAAATTCTTCTAAGTATTTCTTCTATTCAAGTTTAAAATTGTGATTGAATTCTGGATAATCATATTATGCAATTAATAAATTAGAATGATGGAATTTATTGACGATAAAAAACTTAAATATTTATTTGCTTTATTGTCACTTAAAATTAATTGTCATTAATAATATAATATCTTTATTAGGATCTCTTTCCTTAAATATTTCTTTTCATTTTGAAACTTTATATATGTGAAACATAATCAACATTATTATATACTACCTTAAGGTTTTGGCCCGTCATATTATAAATTTGGAAATAGTCATGTTTAGATAAGGTTGCAAATTCAACCAAAATTTTTCATGATTCATAGTTATTTAGTTAATAATACCAATATATTAGTACTATTTAAAATTTTAACGCTATGTAATCGGAATATACTTTACTGTTATGGATTTGATTATTATTTTGGAATATATACTGTTACCTTACAAGCTATCATTTAAATCTGAAATATTTCAATGAATCCAAAAACAACAGTAATATAAAAGCACTACCACGGATGCGATCAATCAACAATAATTAAAAAATCGAGTAATCAAAACTAAGGAATTAACATATCTCACTCTGCTAACTTACAATAACCTTTACAATTTAGTAATTTGTTGAAGAAGAGAGTTTTAATGGTTTCACTTACCCGTAATGGTTGACTTGTCCTCAGTGAAATTAATATTGAGTATTATGTTCAAGGTGCTAGCTCTTTTTGGTTTTATCCGAAGGTGTTTTAATTGACCCTCAAAATATCAAATTACCATCTGCTCCTGATATCTAGAACAAGAAGCAGATTGAAGGCTGGAAAAAGGTAACCGATACCGTTCATTCTAAAAGTGGTTTGATCTTTGCTCAATTGTGGCATTTGGGAAGAGCTACCAATATACTCCACAATCAAATGTTCCTCCTCCGACTCCTCCCAATATTTCTGCTAAATATGGAGAATTATGTAGTTTAGTAGGCAAGCCTGATTACTCTGTCCCTGGATCTATTGAAGATCCAGAGGAGTATTTTCAGTTGTATAAGAAATATGCTGAAAATGCAAAATTTGCTGAGTTCAATGGTATTGAACTTCATACGGCCAATAATTATTTTTCTCATCAGTTCTTAAAATCACACGCTAATCAACGAAACGATTAGTATGGTGATAGTATTGAAAATCGCTCCAGATTTGTTCTGAAAGTCATCAATACTTTACAGTAAGCATTCCACAAGAAGCAAGTATGAGGCAAATTGAATCCTGGATGGTGATGTAATGATATGGACGAAGGCAACAAAGATAAAATTATTGAGGTATGTCCTGATCATACCAAAGAGCTAGATTCCGGAAAGCTTGGTTGCATTCAATTGGCTCGCCACTCATCAGTATTTGATCCAGCTGGCTGTGGTACTAATGTAGATATACAAATATTCAATCAATTAATCAGAACCATATTAGTTTGCTAATGGTGAGTTAGTGCTAAAGAAGGTAATCAATATGTATTTGAAGATAAAGCAGATGCTATTTTTTATGGTAAACCATTTATCACCAATTCTGATCCACCACATAAATATTTTAATAATATTTCAATTAATCAAGGGTATGATTACACTACTTTTTATAACCATTCTGAAGTTCAGCCTCAAGTTGGAGGTATTGATTATCCCATCGTTCAAGTATAAAACACTAATCTCATCATTGAATCCAAGTTGAAACCTATTATATCTGATGAAGCATGATTTTAATAATTTGTGTATTCTTAATAAACTATTAATTTAATTATGTATTTATATCAATATTTAATTGATAACATAAATATTACAATTTAAATCTGATCTTGAATTATTATCCCATAAAGTAAATATATGGTGACAAATTATTTAGTCACTCAATCAAAGTCCTCATATCAAATATGAATTCACCTAATCCTTATTTTATAAATTTAAATAACAGCATTAATATTGAATTATAAGATGATTAGTTCTGAATTAATTGGCTCAAAAAGACAAAAGAGAGAAAGGCTTGTGGATATTCCGCAGCATTTAGATTTGGAAAATTATATCAGTAACTATACTGGAAGAACTAAAATAGATCGCTTATTTTTTATTTTAAACCTCTGCCCTGGTTTAAAGCAGATTGGATATCCATTGTTAATTAGAGAACTTGTTGATAATTCCATTGACACTAATAAATACCAAGATGCCGTCAATGAATACAATGAATTTCTCAGTGAAAAGGGCTTACCTCAAATACAACTCGACCAAGAACTTATCAATAACAAACGCCATAAAACTAGCACCACCCAGGACTCGCTTAACTTAAAGATTCAACAAGCTAAAGCTGATCTTGATAGAAATCAAATTCACGAATCTCGAATGGAATTAAGTGAAATTCTTTATCAATTAGGAAATTTTGAAATGGCCGCTAATCAGTTTATTTTAAGTCGCGACACTGCTAGCTCTAGAGAAAATATTATTAAACTTTGGGAAAGATTGGTTTTAATGAATCTTCAGCTCAAAAACCCCAATTTGGCATATACTTACATTTCAAGACTTTCGACTGACGTTCTTGAACTTGAACCTATCAACAGAGCTAAAGTTGCTGCCAGTACTGGAATTGCATTAATGTGTCAGCAAAAATTTGACGAAGCAGCACTTCATTTTACTTCTATTCCTTTCGAATTAGGCTCACAATACAACGAGATTATCTCTCCTAATGATATTGCGATTTATGGGGCACTTTGTTCACTTTGTTCTTTTTCCAGATCCGGCTTAAAAGATCTCTTGCTGAATAATCCCAGTTTCTATCAATTCTTGGAACTAGAACCACGTTTCCGAGATATAATCAGTCACTTTTTGAATGCTAATTACACTGAGGTGTTTCAGATCCTTTCTAGCTATTACAATGATTTTAAACTCGACTATTTCTTATCCGATGTACTGGATGTACTTTACAGTCAAATTAAACGACGTGCTCTTTTGCAATACTGTGCTCCATTTGCATCTTTGAAATTGTCCTCTATTTCTACTACCTTTGATCTTTCTCAAACTCAAGTTATTCAAGAACTCACTCTCCTAATCAAACAAGGGCAGTTACAAGCTAAATTAGATATTTATAATGATATTTTATGGGCAGAACAAGTCGATCCCCGAGTTGAATTGTATCATCAAGTATTGTCTATTGGTAAAGATTTCCAAATGGCTACTAAAACATCTTTAGCTCTTTACAAGCTCAATCAATTTGAACTTACAACTGATGAAAAATAATATTTTCAATTAATTTATATACAATCCCAAATAATTGCATTTAAACGGTATGATGATTTAAATAAAATTTATTTTGTTGAACATTTCTAACATTTAATTTTTTTAAATAACTATGATTAATTTTTTATTTATCAAAAATAAATTAATTATGTTTACAGCATTTTGTCATTATCTTATCAAATCTATATTCTGAAAAATTAGATAAATTTTAAAATAATAATATAATAATATTTAAAATTTAAAATTTTAATCAAGATGAATAATAAGCGATGTATAATATAGAAATTAAGTTGTAATTAAAAATATTTGATATTACTTAGGTTTCTATTTACAAATATGATAAATCTTTGTAAATTGAATATAGTTCAAGTAAAAAAGAGTAATAAAAAAATTAAAATAAGTTTATTAAATTTGATAGAAAATGTATATTTTAATCAAGTTAATATGATGTATATTAACTAATTTTTAAAAATTAATAGTTTTGCATTAATTAATTTGAGATAATTATGTATATTCAGTGTTAATGATTAGTGGTCATAATAAATCAAGCTACAGTGATATTTCGATATTAATGGAGATCACAAAATAATATAAAACAGAATAATCAGGTGAAATACGTGAATGTTCATAAAGATTTAAATACAAGAATAGAACAATTTAATATTGATGGCGATAAATAGCTACTCAAAACCAAATATACAAAATGTAATTTACAAACTAAATGATTACAAGATCAAGAAAAATATTAATGATTCAATAGTGATCCAAATTTGATCTGACTCTAGTTGGTTTTGAAGATCATCGCGAAGATCAGCAAGTAATGAAGAAAAATTATATAGTATGACAAAAGTTAAGCATATGATAAAAGGAATTCTGAGGTCAACACTTAGTTGGAAAAATAGGCTTAAACTAATTATCGTTACAAATTTTGATCTGGATCATAGACAGTTATAAAAATATAAATAAATACATAAACACAATTTTTAGTCCTAGGTTATGCGAAGTTTTAGTTAATAGGTAACAAAAGAAGGTGGTTTACCTAAAACTCAGAGTTTGATTTACAGAAGATGATCTCGGATGTATATTCTAATTGATACAAATTAATTTTTCATGAAGCTTTTCTTGTTGTTTAGGTTACCGAGAATTAGCCTATTTATTGCACAGCTTATTGTTGCTTGGCCTTGGCAACTTGGACGGCAATTTGATCTAATTCACGTTGACCGGCACGAGTGATTCTACGACCACCGTTGGGATCTTGTTCTAAAATACCGATTTTTTCTAAAGCTTGTAAAACTTTACGAGGGATGGAACCAGTAGCATCAGCGTGGTGAGAGGGCATAGTACCACGGTTCTTGCTGGAACCAGCACGTCTGCGGAGGTGACCAACACCAACACCAGGTCTCAAGTAGACATGACGGGCAACAGCGGCAGCGCGAACGTACCACCAGTTGGGGTCATAAGGAGCTAATTCTTTGTGGGTAGCAGTCTTAACAAGGTCAACCCAGGCGGGAACTTCGAGCTTGGCGGAGCGCTTTAAGTGAGCAGCGTAAGCGGCAATGAATTCTTGATGACCGACGTCTCTGACAGTAGTGGCAACCATATTGATTATTATACCCGTAATATTGAAGAGAGGCAAATTACCTTAAATTACAAAAAAATTTTATTATAAAATATTTTTTGTGTAATTTTATGGGATTGTAATTCGAAAATATTCAATACCTTCAATTCCATAAATGTGTTTTAACAAATATATTATCTAAAATGATTTGTATTTGATAGATATCTAAGCTAGATTTTTATTTTAGAATAAATAATCAATTAAAAAATTAATACAATATAGAATTATTTCAAGGTTTTTTTTATATATCTCATTTGATCTGGAAATAGCTTCTCTCAATTGATTAATCATTTATTTGAGTACTTCAGATAATAGAAAAAAATTCAAATTAATAAAATCATAGTGTTGGAACTATGATTTGATATTAACTAATATTATAATGTTAAAAGGATTAAATACAAATTTCTTTTAATAATTTATACATATTTATAATTAATTTTACATTCAATTTTAATAAAAATTTTATTTTTGAATATTATTTCTTGAACTGAAATGGATAAAATAACTAAATTATTTTATAAACAACCAAGTTAAACTTTATTTAAATCATTATTAAAAATTCCAAAATTTGAATATTTTAGTAAAGTTGATATATATTAACCAATTAATATTTTGAATAGGGTATTTTACATTGTATATTAGATAGCCAAATATTTAAACTTAAAACGACCTAATTTTTTTTGAATTCACAAAATAAATTAAAAAATCCCACAAATTCAAAATATCATGTAAAGCTATTTATTTTGATTGAGATTGACCTTACTCAAAATAGGGATATTTACTAATGCATCTTTTACCAACAGATCTTGCTTTGCTCCAGTTTTCTCGACAGTATAATACTGACCAATTGCATGAATTTGTTAAAAATTTCCGATTGATTGTCGATGACATAGGTCCTATTTGTCAGGAAATAACTCAAATTACCAACATTGATAAAGCCAATCAGATATGTTTGCTACTTGCAGAACACATTCCCGCAGCGACGATGACTTTAATTAAAAAATGCGGAGTTCGCGCATCACAATTAGCTGATCAATGGCTGGCAAAAGAACGGTTACATGCCGATACTATAGTTAGGCTATATGCTATGGAAGCTATTTCAAACGATCTAGACAAAGTCAAAGATTATATTCAACAAGATGCACCTATCCCTTATAGAAGTTATATGATGAAAGACATTGAATGGTTTATAGACTTTTTTAAATCTTATCCTGATTATACTTCTGAAGCTCGGACTGAACGAAATGATTATGATGTCTATAGTGCTTCTGATCTTTTGATAGACTGTTATATGATTGCTTTAAAGCAAAACAAGATGCATTTGATTCCACATTACCTTCTGCCACCAAATAGCGAGGAATTAATTAAATCTTTAAATGATGATCAAACAAATTCTTTTTTACATAATGTACTGTATATTCATAGTTTAGATACTTTGCCATATACGAAATATTATTTTAATATTGATGAAGAAGTCGTGTTTTCTTGCAATAAAGAAATTATTAAAGAAATCCCTAATTGTTTGAGACGTATTAATTACTAGGTTTTAGAAGCAATGAGAATTCAAGGCACACAGGTCTTAAATTTTATTGAAACATTAGTTGATTTTAATACTATTAAATCTTCTAATCGTTACAGTATGATGCAAGATGCATAAAATATGCCTAATTGTAGTTTGCTTGATGATTCAAATATAGATAAGAATCTGTACGTTTGTGATAATGGATGGATTCCAGAAAATGTCGAAAAGCTTTTGAATCGCGGTATTAAAATAGATCAATCATCATTATATAACTTTGGCAATGCTAATCAACTCGATTGGTTAATTACTAAGTACGGTAGAGATGTACTTAAGCAAAAAGAATGCGTCTTGTCGGCTTTATCTCACGGTTTATACGACTATATTGAGAAATTTAATGAAAAAATTAATTTCGCTGAAGATGTTGTGAAATGTATCAAACATAAATCTAAACTTTTGTCTATGTACTCTGTTGATCGAGACAAGCTGAAAGAAACTTTCAAAGATAATATAGCCCGGTTAAAGCACCATAGATTTGGAAAGTGGATAAGATCAGCTGTCCCATAAAATCATTATTAAATGACTTCTGAACAAAATTCAGGATGCTAATAGCCGGTTTTAAAAAAAATCTTACTCAAAATAAATTTATAGATTAATATTAATGACTAAACCTTCAAAAGTAGTGATCACAAATCCACCTTTCTTACCTCCAATGAACACTGGTTTGAAAGAACTAAATCGCGCTTTATTCAAATCAAAAATTCCCACTTTTGGAATTAAAGTACCATTAAAATCTATTGGCCCATTACTTAAAAAGATTGAGTAATTTTACAATTCAAAATACACCGATTTTTGTTTGAAATTAATTAATATGATTTAGAGTAGATTTGCTCAACCAACCCAGATTAAGGAATTTAACTGAATATGATTCCAATCATAAATTATTGTTATTAAAAGCTGCTTGTTACAAAGATGGAGAACTAGATAAAAGTATTTTGAGTGAGAAGACTTTAGAATTAATCAACCAACCTGACACTGAAGTTTTAAAGCATGAGATCGATCTAACTTATGAATACTGGTCAGCTGAAACTGTATTGAAATCTATCTTCCCTCCGGATATACAAGCACCACTTTCTTTCTCTACCATTGGCCATATTGCTCATTTCAACCTCAGAGAGGAGCATTTGCCTTATAAGAAGATCTTGGGGCAAGTTATCCTTGATAAGAATCCCAATATTAAGACTGTGGTAAACAAATTAGATGCTATTGATTCAACATATCGTAATTTCCAAATGGAATTACTGGCAGGTGAACCCAATTACATTGCTGAAGTTCGAGAGAATGACTGCCGCTTTAAATTGGATTTTGCTCAGGTTTACTGGAATTCTAGACTTCATGCAGAACACGAAAGATTGATCAAATCCTTTAGTGAGGACGCTTTGGTTTGCGATGGATTTGCTGGTGTTGGGCCATTCGCTATACCTGCAGCTAAGAAAGGATGTACCGTTTATGCCAACGACTTGAACCCTAACTCTGTCAAATACTTGAAAGAAAATGTGAAATTGAATAAGCTTGAAAAGAAACTTGGCAAAACCTTTATCACCGGTAATACCGATGCTAAAGAGTTTTTCAAATTTGCATTTACCAAATTAGTTAAAGACCAATTGCAAGAAAATCCAGATAGAGATTCAGTTAAGGTGTTTGACCACGTTCTAATGAATCTTCCCGCCACCGCCATTGAATTTTTAGGCTTTTTGAAGGGTTGTATCAACACTGATCTTAAGCCTGAATTAATCTCCAATAAGTGTACTATACACTGTCACACCTTTTCCAAAGCAGAAGATGCTCTCCAGGATATAGTAGAACGTGGTTCCAATTTCCTGGGATATGCTCTCGATCCCAGTGAATGCGATGCCCATTGGGTTAGAAGTGTCGCTCCCAATAAGGATATGTATTGTTTAAGTTTTGTCATTCCTAACGAATACTTATGCAAATCCACCTGCGATCAAGTGGCCGATTCTAGACCATTAATTAAAAAACCCAAGATAGAAGTTAATGTTAATGAATAGAGCGAATGAATAAATATTTAGCATGCATTTCAATGATATTGGATTGATATCATGAATGGACATATTATATATTTATATTGTAATAAAATTTTGTTAATTATTATTTTTATTGATATTTGACTATTTATTTAAACAACATTAAAATTATATAGATTAATATTGAATCTATGATAAAATATTAAATTTTAATATTTGGATGATATTTATAGGATAAAGATAAAGCCTTTTCTATTTGAGCAACATATAATTGCAAATTGGATATATTAACATAACTGAACTTGAATTAATTGATACAATTAATATATTAATATTTTTGAATCACTGAATGTTTGATTTTATCTAAATAAGATTATTTTGAATAAAATTTCATCTTTTAAAAGATAAAATTAAATAGAAATATTGTCAATATTATTCTAAATATTAATCTAACTAATTTAATTGAATATATTTTATTATTTGATAAAGATATACTTCAAATATAAAATCAATCAGAGTAAATAATATATACAATTGCATAACATTTTGAGCAGTACCTAATTATCAATTAAAATAATTATTTTTTTGATAACATTGAGGACGCGCTTGGCACAAGATCTAAATAAAAAGTTAGATAAAAATGTAATAGAAATAATTAAACATCTTACTCAAATCTTTCAGAGTTTGAGATTTACATTATCCATCTAGCACTTTTCTATATCCTAATTTGGCAAATCATTTCAAAATAGTTTGAATAATGGTTATCTTGGGAAAGTCATAAGGGCTAAATGCTTCGGGGTCGAGATTGATTTGGCTTGATATATAAGTGTAAACTTCGCTGAGAAGAGCATCGGCAGCGAATGAATTGACAATGTCAGCACCATTTTGTTGTTTGATCTAATTCCAATTAATAATATATCAATACATTAAAATCAATATACTATACCTGAATTCTAACTTGAGAATGATTTTGGGCATTCACTCTAAGTGCAACAGGTTTAGGGGCTGGTCGAGCAGTGGGAACGACTCCCGCGGCTAATTGTTTAGCTTCTTTCTTCTAAATTCGATTACATTAAATAAATTTAATAATCATGAATAGAAATTATAAGTACCCTTCTCAATCTTTCTCTTAGCCAACCTCTGTTCTACTTTTTCCTTTTTAAGTTCGGCCAACCTCTTCATTTCCATTTCTTCAGATTTAGCTTTGGCATCGGAAATTTCTTTGCCGCTAGCTCTTCTAACCTTTTCACGTTCTTTCTCTTCTTGCTTTTCGCGCTTTCTTCATTCCAATTCGACCTTTAAAGCTTTCAACTTAGATGCCTTTTCTTTGGGCGTTAATGGCTTAACAGTATCTGTAGATTCGCCGAAATTAGCGTGACCAGCCTTGGAGGCATGAACTTCGGCAGCCGAAGTATCTCTAAGTTGTTTCCCACAAACCTAGTATACCAATGAATTGGCAACTGTTCTATTATTGAATTAGTTTTATCCCCCAAAAATAATAATGTTTTAAATACCATGATCTTCAGTTGAAGCTGAGCTAATTTCAGTTTGAATGGCTTCTGATTCTTCAGCAGAAACGCCATCAGGATGTGCTATAAGCCTCAAATTACGTTTAATAAGATATATTAAAAATATAGAAATGATGGATATTTACCAATCGATAGCAGGTTATAAACCAGAATTTTTGGTAGCTTTTAGAGCTTGTTCACTAAACAATAAATCAATGTATTATATTATCATTTAATATAATTTTCACCTATACATTCTCTTTGGGAAATCCCATATTATTTAAAGTTTCTGAATCTGAAGTCATTTTAAAGAAAACTTGTTATATTTTAATTATTTGTATTATATATGAATTAATTATATTATTAATAAATTATAAAATGATGTTTATTATGGATATTCATACCAAATTTAAATTAAACATCATATGGGAAATTATGCTTTACAGGGTAATATGATGTAAATTTTGAAGCTATTCCACATTTTTAAAATAATGAAGAGCATTTTTAGTAACCAAAAAACAAAAATTAAGTAGTAATATAGTTATAGTTATTATTGAATGTCATTTATTAATAAGTAAGCAGTAGTATGAAAGTGTTGAAAATGTCGCAATATTAAATAATTCAAATCCAATTACCAAATATCTTTGGATTATTTTTCCAACTTTAGCTTCTTCACTAATCTAATATAATCATCAACAAATTTGTTGAATAATTCGTCCAATTGAAACTTCATTTCAAAAGGGTTCAAATGGCTCAATCCAACCTAATCATCATAACGTTAAAACATTGTTTGATTTAAAGGAATTCGAAAACAGCTTACCGAGTTAACTTTGTAAAGTCTTCTCTTCACTTGAAGTTTAAATTCGTTATATTGCTTTAAATGCTCGATTTTATCCTTAATAGAAAATACTCGATACATATGGGCTAATTCAACGACACGATGGACTTGTTTCTAAAATATCAAAATGGTAATATTGATGATATGAAAACCAAGTTAAGTGAAAATACCTTAGAAAACTTAAATGTTTGATAAATTTGCTTGATAAATTCTTCATCATAAGGAATGGTTAAAATTGGATAAACAGGGGAATTAATTAATAGTTTCAAGTCCGATAAGTCTCGAACATCAGAGAAGTCATTATTGGGTTCCTCCACTCCAAAATCAATTACATTATCCATTTTGGTGTAGTGATCAAATATTGTAGAGTACAATAGACCTAAATTCAAATCAATATATGAAATAAATAATCAAAATATTTAATTACTTCCTAATCCGAGCTTGTGATAAGGAGGAAGAATGACAAATTGACTAAATGAAAGTTAGAATATATGTATACAATAGAATAATTAAATAGTATACCTGATTCTAATTCTTGACTTGTCGGGATAGTGGTAAAAATTATATACATTTGAAAAGCCCAATAATTGATAAAGAGTCAATGAAGAACCGCTTACTGATGGATCTTCAATAGTAATCTTAGAATACCTAAGAAATAGAATATTAGGGAAGTAATAATAAATAATTTTAATTATATTACATGCAGACAAATTCCCATCTAGGGTTATCATCTTCTAATGCAGTAGCACCTTCAATAAAAAGGGGTGCAAGAATCTTGAATCTGTGATAATAATCTCTAAAACCTGGGGTGAAGTAATTGCACTAAATATGAATTAATTATTTATAAAAATATATAATCTATTAACATTAAATTACTTTATAAATTTCTAAGGAAATGTTTTGGATATTTAGATTGCTGTTAACTTGTTGAATTCTTTTAATGAGATGTTCAGAGATTTCACTCTGCTCAAGGATTTGAACCCCAAAAGGTTTAAATTTGTATTCTTCATCAATTAATCCTTTTCTAAAATTGTCCAAATTATCGTAACAATCTATTCATATAATTATTAATATTAATATTAATATTAATAAAATATGTTAAAAAATCTTACCAGAAGGTAAATAATTTAAAATAGGGGTTAATACATCATCTGGGGGAGTAAAATAAGAATTATTCTCTTCAAGTTTATCGTCATAGGTTAAAGAATAGTAAACACGGAAAGTTGAAGCAGCAAAATAAATCTAAATAAAAATTAAATAAATGAATACTGAATTAAAAATTATTATGATAATGTACTTTAAGTTTGAGCCCTTTATAACCAAACCATTTTTCGTCTTGGTTAGATGCCCAATAAGTGAACGTTGGATGATAACACGTGATAGTTTTAGTTTCAGTTGGTGGAACTAAAAATTTATGTATTAAATTAAATATATACATAGAAACTTAATATCAATTTACCAAAATATAATTCGACAGCTGAATTCGAATCGCAAGCCCATTCCCCTTGATAATCGATTTCTGCATTATCTTCACGAAATCTTTTAATGGTAGCTAATGTTAAGTTAATAAAAAATTATTGAATCAAATGGTAATTTAAATACCCGTCATGTCGTAAAATGATTATATAATATACTTACTTAAATAGAAGTTTAAATGATATTAAATATTAAAATAAAAGTTATTATGTATTATTTTATTAATTAAGGAAATGATTTAAATTGTTGAATTGTTATTTATCTTATAATATGGTTTTTAAATAATTGTTGACTCATTAAAAATTGATTATATCTTAATTTTTTATACGATTAACTTTATGGGATTAGATTTGGGAAATTTGATTTTTCTATTATTTCATTTCCAATGGTACTATCTCAAATTTTCTAGATTTAAAATGACATTATGAACATAAGATAGAAAATAATATTTTTAGTTAAATTATTAAGGCCAAGCTGTTTTAAATTAATAGTAATCAAAAATATTTGCTATTGATATTTTATTTTATATATTTTTTCATATCAATTAATATTATAAAAATATCACAAGCTTTATTTAATAATTAGGTCAATTTTATATTTCAATTTGAATTTTGTATTGAAAATGCTAATGTGAATATATAACAATGAGGATCATAATTTTCATTCATATATATTATGTTAAAAATATTGGAAGAAATTTTAACAGTTATAATTTAAATTTCAGTTATTAATAATTTGACCCGATTTATTACATTAGCTAATATATATCTACTAATAAATACAAGTTTTTTAAACTCAAAACAAGTGTAATAAAATATTGAGCTTAGGGCATAGTGTAATGTGTTCCTATCGTAACAATTTTATGAAGTAATGAAAACAATTGAAAATTGATCGAAATTTATTATTTGACAGAAAGTATAATGAAACGATAGTGACGATGTAATTGGAATATTTGGAAAGTTTTGAATGATTTTATAATATAACTATTTTATTCACTATGTAGATATTATCTATCAAGAATAAATGATAACAAAATTAAATATTATTTGTAACATATTGTATAACATTATTAAATTATATATTAATCTCAACAATACTAACAATATTGAAGATAAAATATATCTTATACAATTTATAATGATATAATTTCAAATATTAAATAATTGAAATGGAATAAAAAAGAGAATAATAAAATAATTAAAAGGGCATAATTTCTAAATGTACATTGTTAACAATTTTAAATGGTCAGCTACATTTACAAGGTTGAAAAGAGGAAATAATGTTACGAAGATTATATCATATAAGGTAATTCAGATGATTGATTAGTGAAGTAGAATCCATTGCTACCTGAGCCCAAGTTGGAGATGTAGCCACTATAAAAATTAATAAAAGTTAGTATTAAATTAATTCGCAATATGTAAAGATACTTACAGGAATTTGTGGTCGTCAATTTGGTTTTCAAAGTACAAAGCTTTCATTTTGAAGAAAGCAGAAGCTGTAGTTAAACTATCACTACCAGCTTGGTGTTGAATGCCAATTCTTGGAATTTGTAATTGGTCTGCTAAATCGGAAAGACCTCCGGAAAGATTTTTACAACATCTCATCAAATATCTCAAGTCGTAAGTTCTAGGGAAATATATGCCAAGAATATTGAAAAAGTCATCTTCTTTAGGAGGAAGAGGTGAACATGTTAATATTTTAATAAGATATGCGTAATCGTAACCACCGGAAAAAGAAATCCAATTCACGTCATCCAAAAGTACCAAACCAGAACTAATAAGAAGTTCTCCGAATTGTTGCGTATCGATACCAAACTCTTCATGCTTTTTAAAATCGATACCAGAGCTCTCTAACAAATCGACACTTTCCTGTAAGTACATATCGGATTCTTTAGAAAACTTAAAATTAAACTGCCAGGTGCAACATCTTTTAGGGTGTTCGCCATTATCCTTTGAGAAAGTAAGGCCTAATTGAATAATCTTCAGCATATCAACGTTACATCTCACTTCTTGATATTTATAATCCAAATTAGATTTAAAGCTACCAATTGGTTTTGCTACAGTACCAGGAAATTCAGTATCCTATTAAAAATTATTTTAATACTATATATAATTCTATATACAATATAAAATTACCATAGAGACCCAAGGGTATTCTTCAATAATATTTCGGATAGCCTTCATTTCAGCTTCCAAGTTATTTGCCCAAACCTCTCGAATAAGTTTACTGTCTGTGGGCATTTTACTCTTAACTCTTTCTTAATAATATATTCAATTAAAGTATCAGAATTAAAATTTAAACTATAAACGTAATTAAATCCATTTAATTAATGAAACTTTACAAATTTAATTGAGTTATTTATATTTATGGGTTTTATTGGGTTATTGCGTGACTAACTATTAGATTTTTTAAATTATTTATCATATATAAAATTCAAATTTATTATAATATTAATTATATGGATCTATATTCATTGTTTTTGAATTACTTAATTCAATTTTGCAATTAAATACATTAATATTATATAAAATTTTTATATATTAGCCACCCGAGTAATATAAATAAAAATTATTTTTCAGAAAATTGAATATGTTCACTAGCAAATAATATGAATAATATAAATAGTATGATTGATATAAAAATGTATTTTAAAAAACTAATATTGGTATATAATGTGATATATTCTAAGAACAATCAAAATAACTACTTTATGATATTAATTCAAGAGTAAAAAATTGATTTTAATCCCAAATTATTTTAATTCATTGAACTTAACAAAATTTAATAATTTGCACAAGTCCCAATCCAATGATTTTAATTCAATAAATATTTAAATTTAATATATATAATTGAATGAATAACAATTTAGCTCAAAATAATTTTACACTTTGGAGTGACCATATCGCTCCAGCTCAAAATCATTACAATCACATTCATACTCAAGATAGTATTAATCAACCCAATGGCACTAATCCAACTATTGATGATATTCAATCTTCCGAAACCGACGTATTCGCTCTCGATTTAGTTCAATTCGAACCTCCTGACGAGATTATTACCTGTTCCGTATCGAATAATATATTATGTTTGGGTTTAAAGAATTCTAAAATATTGTTAATTGATTTGTTAAGAGCTGATGACGTTTTAGGTAAAATTGTTAAATTTTAACCCAATTTATAAGTTATTAATATTCAAAACTTAGAACTTTCTTTACCTAGAGGTACTGCAGGTTTTAAAAGTTTTCTAGATCCCACCGGTGAACATTTGTTTATAAGTACTGAAGAGGGAAACAATTATTATTATCATAAATTTTTGGGTCAATTTAAACTTTTAAACAAAATATCTGTAATACTTGATATAAGTAACAACATTCTTTTCACTGATATTTTTTGTTTTAATAGGGAGTTCAAATTACTTCAATAGCTTGGGATAAAAATGTACCTGACGGTGCTTCTTATACTGGTGCTATTTTGTTGGGAACTAAAGATGGAAAGATATATGAAGCTTCAATAAACCCTTCTGAAGATCACTTTAAATCCAAAGAAGATAAATGGCTTAATTTAGTATATACTTTGGCGGAACCTTCGCCTATTTCAGGCTTACATGTCGAAGCTTTTCCAGCTACTCCCAATCAATCATTAGTGCTCTTTTCTACTCTTACAAGATTGTATCAATTCATTGGACCTATTAATGTTTCTAATAGTCAGTTCAAACTGAAGTTAACGACAAGCGATGAGAGCAAATTCCAATCTCTATTCAAGCTGTATGAAACCAATCCTTCATTTCAAGAAATCCCTGGAGAAATTACTCATTCCCAAATGATTTGCCTTGCTCCATTTGGCGATAAAGATACTAGAAGTCTTTGTGATAGTTTTGTTTGGATGACAGGATCTGGTCTATATTTTGGTGATTTAGTTTTTGGCTCACAGGAGCCTGGTGATAGTGTAATTGATAATGTAAAACTGACACCTTATCCGGATGATAAGATTCCAATTTCCATTGGAATGACTCAATTCCACTTCTTGCTTCTTTATCCTGACAGAATTATGGCTTTATCTCGATTGAATCAAAAGTTAGTTTATAATCAAATCATTCCGAGGAAACCTACTGCACCAAGCCATGCTCAAACTGCTATTGATTTAACGATTGATGCTGCTAGCAAAACTTATTGGATCCATACTCATTCTTCTATCTTTGAATTAATCGCTAGTCAAGAAGATAGAAATGTTTGGAGCTTTTATCTCGAGATGAAGCAATTTGATGATGCTTTACTCTATGCTAAAACCACCGCTCAAAAGAATCAAATTTTAGTAGCTCAAGCAGATCACTATTTCTCTACTGGTAGATATCAACTAGCTGCCAAATCTTATGGAACTTCCGTTGCACCACTCGAAGAAGTGAGTTTAAAATTCTTGGAAAAACAAGAGAATGATGCTTTGAGAACGTATTTGACATATAAACTAGAAAGATTTAAGAAAAAGGAAACCATTCAATTAACCCTCGTTTCAATGTGGCTTATAGAATTATACTTGGCTCGAATTGGTGAGTTAGAAGATTTGGCAGCTGCTGCCATTGATATGGAATCTCGTCAAGCAAAAGCACCTGTACATCCATCACTTGAAGAACATATGGAATCCGATTCAAAATCCAGTCAATATCTTGTTGAAGAAGGTGATTTATTAGTAGAAGAATTTAGAAATTTCTTAAGCAGATGGTATAAAGTGTTTGATATTAAGACTGCTTATCAATTATTGAACAGTCATGGACGGAACCAAGAAGTTCTCCACCTTGCTAATGCCGCTGGAGATCACTTAAAAGTTATCCACCACCATCTTCTGCATAACAATTATGATCAAGCTTTATCAGCTTTATCAAAACTTGAAGATCCTAAATTAATTTACAAATTCTCGCCAGCAATTATTGAACACTGCCCAACTAATCTTGTGACTTTATGGATGAGGCATCCTAAACTAGAGCCTCGATTATTAATACCTGCTTTATTGAAATATAAAGGACCCAGTTCGCATGAAACTAATGAAGCTGGAAATTCCAATCAAGCTATTCGTTATTTACAATATGTAGTGACTAAATTGCACAGCAAAGACCCTGTTATTCACAATTTCTTATTAACGTTACTTGTTCGTCAATCTGAAAGCGTCGAAGATGAATCACAGTTAATTCAATTCTTAACTGCTGACTCAACCACAAGATATTACAGTTTAGACTATGCACTTAGATTATGTAGCCAACACAAAAGATCCCAAGCAAAGGGAATTGTTTATGGACTCTTGGGCTTATATCCAGAAGCTGTAGATCTAGCATTGAGTTTAGATGATTTACAACTCGCTAAAATTGCTGCAGATAAAGCTGAGAGTCATCCTGAATTACGTAAAGAACTCTGGTTAAAGATTGCCAAGTACGTCATTGTGACACAAGGCAAGATTAAAGAGGCAATTAGCTTACTTGGAGAATGTGAGTTGTTGAAAATTGAAGATTTGTTACCATATTTCCCTGATTTTGTCTTGATCGATGATTTCAAAGTACATTTAATATATGATATACAATACCAAATTAATTAATTCTCATTTTTATAGGAAGAAATTTGTAACGCGTTAGAGGAGTACTCCATCAACATTGACGACCTCAAATTAGAAATGGACGAAACAACCCTTTCTGCACAAACCATTCGACAAAATTTACAAGTACACAAATCCAAATTTAATTTAATCGCACCTCAAGAAGCTTGTAACTTGTGTTTTACCCCAGTATTAACCAGACAATTTTATTTATTCCCATGTCATCATTCCTTCCACTCCGACTGCTTAATCAAAAAAGTATCCTCTCAATTCTCTGCAAAGGAGAAGAAGCGTTTATCAGAGCTCCAATCTCAGCTCTCTAAGGAGGTGAGTTTATTGAGATCCGATATGTCCAAGAGGCAGTCGATCCCACCATCCAATACCTCCCCAGCAGCTTTGGTGCGAGCGAACGGTAATGGCGTCGATCGCAAGGATCGATTGGAAAGCTTAAAGAGTGAATTCGACGAACTCATTGCTCAAGAATGTCCATTGTGTGGTGATATGATGATTCGATCTATCGGTATTCCACTTATCCAAAACGGTGACGCTAATGAAGATTGGTCTATTTAACTATTAATAAATACTCCATTTATTTGTATATTGAATCTTACAATTTTACAAATTTATTTGCTATCCTATCTTCTATAATTTTTAAATTATCAATTGAAATATAAGTAACAATAGAAAACCCATCTTTTAATGAAAAAGTTTGATCGTTAATAAATTGATAATATAAAAATAGTAACAATGATAATGATATATATTGAGTAAAATTCAATATGAGATACTAATTATTATAAATCAATTATTAAATTTAATCTGCTTCAAAAAGGAATTTACAAAGGATAATCCCACAATTTCTAATTAAGATTAGAAATTATAAAAAGATCTTAATCCAAAATTTAATCTAAAAACACCACCAATACTTTAATAAAAATATAGAATAATTTAATAGACAAAAAAATAACTTATTACTAAAGGATGGGTAGAAGGAACAGGCAAAATCATGAACTTAATCACAATTTACCTCAATTACAAAATTTAATTAAAAGGGATTCAGAAAGTTATAAAGACGAATTTAATTTGCAATATCGTCACTTCGAGTCGCTACTGAGTTTAGTATATTTAAACCCTAGCGAAGAGCATTCGGAATTTTGTGAACTCGTCAATTTTTTAGCTCAGACTGTAGGATGTTATCCCGAGGTTAAGGAGAAGTTTGCTACTACAATTATTGAGTTGCTGAGAGAGAAGTGTTTGATTTTGAATATGGATTTTAGAAAGACTTTGGTTCAATGTTTGATCCTTTTGAAGAACAAGGGTACAATTGACAGTTTGAGGTAAAATTTTTTATTTTATTGGTTATTTATAGTGATACTTATTCATTCAATAGCTTGTTGTCACTCTTCTTTACTCTATTCCGCTGCAAAGACAAAGCTTTGAGAGAAAATTTATACAAATTTATCGTTAACGATATTAAAGATATGAATGCCAAGCATAAGAATAACAAATTGAATAGAACTTTACAGAATTTTATGTATACTATGTTAATTACTGAAACTTCCCAGGCTGGTCACAACGATAAGAATTCGACTTCAGATCACGTTATTGCAGGTAAAAAATCTTTGGAAGTTTGTATTGAGTTGTATCAAAAGAATGTTTGGTAATTACTTATTAATGTGATATAATTTAGTTTAATTAATTATTATTAGGAATGATCATAAAACTGTCAATGTCATTGCTGAAGCTTGTTTATCTCCAATCACCAAAATTATGGTCACCGCCGTTCACTTCTTCTTAGGCAATAACGAACCCAAGGAAGAGTCCGATGACGAAGAAGAGATCGATCTCAGAAAGTTTGACCATCAAGCATTGATTAATAAAAAGACCAAGTCCAGATCCAAGAAGAGAGAAAAGGCTTTGGCTAAGATTAGAAGAAAGGAACGTAAATCCAATCAAGCCGAATCCTTTAATTTCTCAGCTTTACACTTGATTCACGATCCTCAAGGTTTCGCTGAAAAGTTGTTCTCAAGGTTGGGTAAAGCCACTAATGAAGGTTTCCCTGTACGTCTCTCTCTCATGAAATTAATTGCACGTGTAGTGGGTGTTCACAAATTAATGTTACTTGGTTTTTACCCCTACTTGATGCGCTATCTTCAACCCAGTCAAAAGGACGTCACTCAAATTCTCGCTTTGACTGCTCAAGCTTGCCACGAGCTCGTTCCTCCCGATGTCGTCGAACCCTGTATTATGGCTATCGCCAACAATTTCGTTACTCAAAACATGGCCAACGAAGTAATGGCCGCTGGTATTAACGGTATTCGTGAAATCTGTCAGCGTACACCTTTGGCCATGACATCCGCTCTACTTCAAGATTTGACAGAATATAAGGGCACTCGTGACAAGGGTGTGATGATGGCCGCTCGTTCTCTCATCGGTCTTTTCAGAGAAGTCAATCCCGAGCTCTTGAAGCGCAAGGATCGTGGTAGAACTGCGGCCATGAAACTGAATGCTGAAGGCTCCCAAGCACTCCAATTCGGTGAAGTCAAGGCCACCAGCTTTATCGAAGGTACCGAACTTTTAGACGATGAAGAGTTCGCCAAGCTCAACGCCGAAGAGGATGAGCAATTGGATGAAGGTTCTATCGCTGATGACGAGGACGACGATGATGAAAGCCCTGATGATGATAATGACGATGGAATTCCTGAATTGGAAGATGAAGAAGAGCTGGAATTAGGTTCAGGTATTATTTTAAATATTATATTATTAGTATATTTAAACTAATGTAAATAGATGAAGAATTAGACGAAGATGAAATGGAAGAATTTGAAGATGAGGATGAGGACGAAACTGAAGATGAAGACGAAGGCAAATCCGAACCCGAAGAATTCCAAGATGAAGAAACTACTCAAGAATCTCAAGCCAAGAAACCATCAGCCGAAACCAAAATCAAAGCCCAAAATCATAAATCCAACGATCTCAAATCTCGATTGGAAGTAAATCGTATTTTGACACAGGAAGATTTTGCCAAAATTGCTGAACGTCGTCAACAATTGGAATTGGACAGAGAAATATACGGTACTACCAACAAACGCAAGGCTGACGCTATGAAGTAATATTATTTTATATTATTGTTATACATAATCTAACCATTGTACAGTGCTGATGATTCCGATAATGGTGAAATCGTAGATGAATCAGCTATTTTAA
>JNEM01016736.1:0-13428 GCA_000697335.1 Conidiobolus incongruus B7586
ATTATATTAAAATGATATATATTTAAATAATATTTTTACAGTAAGTTTATTTTTAATTTAAGTATTATAGGAAAAGAATTATGATATAAAACAGGAAATATAAGTGGAAAATATTAAACTTATTATTTAGTAATATGATATAATAAATTAATTATAAATAATAAGTTATTATTAATATATATTTATTTTCATTATAAATTCATCACTTTTGGATATATATTAAATATTTAAAGTTTATAATAATATATCGTAATAAAAAATATATCAGAGTTTCTAATATGAATTATTATAAAAATAATTATAATAGTTCTTGAATTTTAGTTTTAGGATTATAAATTTTAAGAATAGTAATTTAAAAAATTATTATTAATTCAATTATTAAATATAATTTACATTTTAATCTAAAAGAACAATATATATTATATATTAAATATATTAATTTGAATTTGTCTATTATTTATTAATACTTAAATAAAATATCAAATTATATTAAATTATTCATCAACATATTATAGATTATTTAATATTTTTATGATACACAAGAATTACTCTCAGGAGTTAAATCAAGATTAAAATAAATCTATTTATAATCATAAAAATAATTGAATTATAGTTAATTAGATTTACTTGAATTGTTACAAAGTTTGGAATTGATCTAATATAGTTAAAAATTTTGGTTTCAATAATTATTATATAGAGTTTTAAAATCAGATAAAAAACTGTTAATATTGGATTTTAAGTATTAAAATTAAATTATAAGCACAATCAATTGAAGTTATGAATTTTTACTAATGAATAAATTTGTAAAAAATTTCAATTTCTAAATCTATATTAATATAATTTGTTGATTCATAAAATGTTATCATTTTGATTACAAATATGAATCAATGTTTCACCGAATCTGAATCGATAATTATATAGACTTTATCTCCAAATATAAAAACTCAAGCGTACTGATTTTAAATAGAATATACAATAATAGTAATATCATTAATGATATATAAATGAAATAGTCAACTTTTAATTATATAATTTAATATTATTATGAAAAAAATAAATTGCAGAGATTATTATTAAGATATTATCTATTTTTATCATTTTAGCAGTTTATCTATTTACTCTAATTTGATTATTAAAATCTATAATTAATGTTTCATTATAATTTTTAGAATTTAATAAAAAATTATATGTAATTAAAAAATATTTTGAATGAATATAAAAATATTTGACAAGATGATATTTTAGGTAACTTATAGGAAAATATTAATTAACAACCTGCCCAAATCTAATACAAAAAAATATTTTATAAAAATAAATAAATTATATGTATTATATATGTATATTGATTATAATTAGATATTTAAGAATATAAAATGAAAATGGTATATATTATTTAGAGTAAATAATACAAATTTTTTAAATAATTTGAGCTTAAGGGATAATAAATTAATCGAAGAATTAAAAAAATATTCTACTTATTGTCCTAATATGAACTTTTTTCAAACATTTTCACCAATCGACGAGTTGGTGGAGTGACTCCCGATGATGGATTAAAGTAGAAAGATCCATTGGATCTGATTTGAGATTCACACCATTGAACGTATAGTTCTGCAATTGGAGAGTATATTGCAAATTGCCGCATGAGTTCTAAAAAAAATTGTAGCTTTTCTGTATCTTCAGTTGACTTCATAGGAATATATATCTTGATTAGGTGGAGTAACATGACTGGAATTAATGGACAGCTGATATAATATTGTGTCAAATCAAATTTTGCTTCAGGATAGTTTGCAAATCGCATTGTTCTCTTTATAAAATTGACCAATATATGACATAGGGACTTAGCCTTCTTTTTACATTCTTTGCTCAATTCAATCTCTCCGAGGTATTCCAAATAATGGGACAATATATAAAAATAATCAATATGGAGAGTATTGAACGCGATTACTACAAAAAGCATAGCAGTATTGCCATAATGGTCCGGGTTAGAATCTAATTTAGATTCATAATTATTTAAATCGAATTCATACATATTCCTTTCAAATATGAAAGGATAATAATTTTGTAGTGTTTTAATTATGTTTTTTTGATCTGACTCTGATGTAGTAGGTTTGAAAAAATTCATCAATATATCCATAAACTCGCATAACACTTGAGATCCCCATATCATTTTAGCAAACGCATTGAATTGAGGATTACTATTATACAAAGTATCTTGGTTTGTTCGTTCTAAATTCTCATTTAATATATCTGTAGCATTATAGGGTCCAGGATTGAAGTTAAGTTGGGGATGAGGTATATGTACTTCCAACGGATTTGATCTTACTAGCAATGGATCATGATATCCCATCGATAAAAGAATTTCCCCTCCCAATCGGCACCACCAAGCATTTCTCAATTCACAACTTTCTAAATCAAAGCTATCCCTTGGTTGTAAAGAATAATTCTGGTCTATTAAATGTACTTTAGATTCGAGGCATACTCTAATAAAGATATTAATTTAATATTTTCATAATTAATAATTTAGTACTTACGATGAAAACTTTCCAAAATGAATACATGCTGCCCAAACATTGCCCTGACTAACCTCTAATAGCATTAAATATACAGTACCCAACATAATCTCTTTTAAGGGAATTGAAGGTGAATTTAATAGATATAGAGCTTTGAGATAAAACACATTATCTTTCGCGTCTAAACTCTTTATGTTCCCTCGGAGAATTAAATATTTTGGCAGCATAATTGCAGCAATACAATTGATAAGGTAGGAGTTAATCCCATATTGTGCATAACAATCTTGTATAGTCTTAACAGAAGCCGGATTGACGAAACAATATTGAAAGCACATCCCAACAAGGATTTCTAATACTTTATTCAATTCTGGGTCGACCAAACTATTTTTCAATGGTATTCTTCCGAACGTATTCAAGCCACTGTTTCTCCTCTTTCTTCCAATTACTTTTTCATACAAATTCATATTAATTTGAGACTAATTAAAGTATTGATATTAATATATTCCTAGGAGATATATTAATATAACTTACTACTATTGACTCAACTTTGGGATCTACTTGGGAGGAATCAACAATCCTCTCCAAAGTATAGGTGAGTTTGAACCATTTAGAATGAAGCCTTTTTTGTTTATTTAAATGATAATAACTCATTTTTTCTCCTTTTTTAATCAAATCTTTATTACTTCCTAAATTAATGGAGCCATTGGTTTTTTTAATATACAAACAAAATCGAGAAGATTTAATACAGTTAGAACAAGGGTCTAAACGATCACATTTGGTTTTGTTCTTTCTACACTCTACGCAACTCAACTGAACCCTATCTCTCATAATGATTGCTATTAATTCCAAAAGAAAAACTAAAATATGAAAAATAACCATCATCACCTATTATTATATCATATGATTTCGAAACAAATTAGCATATCCATTTAATTTTGATAAACAAAATGATTGGATTAACATTTAATTAATTTATGGCTTTAATTAGTAATTATCAAAATTAAAGTAGCATAAAACACAGTTTCTTTAGTAATTACTTAAAAAACAAAATTTACAAATTGATTTTTAGTTAATTTTGATAAATCCATTGATATATATTTCATTAATTTTGTTAGCACTAATTTATTAATATCTCTCTAAAACGTTCAATTTCAGAGATATTAGCTGACAATTTTCAAGCGTTAACCTGTAAATATTGGACAGTTTTAACAATATTTCTCACATAAAATTTATCAATTAAGAATATTGGATTCATCAAAATAGAGATTTGATATTCCATAAAAACTCATTCAGTTTAAAAATAATAGATGAAAATATTATACTTAGAGTTTACCACATTTTCTTGTATTCTTTCAATATTTAAACAAGTTAGGGTTATTAAGATTTTGAATCAAACATTTCGATTTAGAGAGAAAATATATTTAAACTTACTTATTATTATAATTATAATATTTGTAAATTAAAATTCATCAAATAGGGATATAATATATATATATATATATATATATATATTATATATTCCTATAGGAAATTAATTTCAAGTAATCATATTATATTTCAAACTGAATATGATTTTTATAGTTGAATTTTAAATTAGCGAATAAAAAAATAACAATATATTGAAAACATTATTATATTGAATTAAACTTTAATTAATATTTATTATGAATTTAAAATTTTATCAAACAAGACCCATCCTCATATGTTTAATAACTCCTAATAAGAGGAATTAGATCAACATTAATCAATTACATAATGTAATATCTAAAGAAAATTAGAATTCAATTAGAGTTTTTCTAATTATTGAAGGAGAGTGAGAATGATAATAATCATTACAACTACTCATTAGGTTAAACTTTCAAAATATTTGAAAAATTTATTATTTTATTGATACTTATCCTGGTTACAGTGATGATGAAAACACAAAATTATAAACACATATTGATTTATATAAACTATTACTCTGCATTTTTAATAATGGGAATTTTTTGTGATTAAAAATAAATAAACATTTGAATATATGATATATAAAAATAAATATATAAAAATATATAATTTCCTATTAACTTTGTATATATTTATTTATTTCAAACTAATAATATATTTGAAAAATCAGAAATTAAAAAATTTCCCATTATTTCAAATTCAAGGTAATATTGTAACAGTATATAGATCTCATTTATATTCCATATCTCTTAATCTCAAGCTAAAGTATGATTATAAATATGATTTCTAAATTAGGACTATTGAATAATAAAACAAACAGATACACAGTTTTTAATATATTACTTAAATAAAAAATTTGTTCTATAAATTTTAATTATATTACTCTTACATGTTTGAACAAATTTTAAGGTTCAATATTATTATACAATTGTGGACAAGTTTATATGGGAAACTAATAGACTTCAATTTTGCTTTGATTATGATCTATTCTGATACAATGTAATGACACTGGCTGGGAAGTCAAGTGTCCAATAACTTTTAAGTAAATAGTTGTCTTTCGGGACGGCACCTGTTTGGTGATATAAAAGGGGTAATTTATTGTTTAACCTGGATTATTGGGCTGTACCCTAGGAAGAGGACCGACGTGATAACTTGGTTGTAGTCGGCATATTTATAGCTTGCTTGACGTGTCTTCCCAGCGTACGGACCGTACGTCGGATGGAACGATTGATTGCATTGCTCGGGTGTATTTTGTGGTCACGTTGCAGGTGGATCTGTCACGGGGTTCTCGAATGAATTGAATTGTTAAGGACGAACGGGTCCTCCGGCCCGTGACAGTAACAATAGATTTTGTGTTGATATGTTTTTAGTATATATTTTTTGATTCACTAAATAAATTTTAAGTGTTAATGTAAATGTGTAATCACCAAAAACAATAAATTAGTTCTTATTAAAAATCGAAATTAGGATAATATTTTGATCAAACACTTTTATTAGTTGTAATATTTATATAGTAATAAATATTATCTTATTATTTAATCAATTCTATGTTAAAATATGATTTTAATCTCCAAATATAAACAATTTCTCTGTGTTATCGATTTTTCAAAAAAAAATTCATCAAAATCGACATATTATTATGATTTATTAGGGCAAAATTACTAAATTTAGGAAAATTCTCATATGAATTCGTTTATATGAGAACAATTGTCGGATATTAAAAACACTATAATTGTTAATTTATGGAATAAAATCAATATATAGAAATTGAATAGCTGATTATGAAATTTTTAACCTTGTTGCTTTTAATATATTTTTACAATTGGCATTAAATATTAGGATTTCCAATTTACAATATTGAAATTATTTTATATATAATTACAGAAAAATATATAATGGTTTATTTCAAATAATTCAATATATTATACTTTGCTGGATAAGTATTTAATTATTATAGAAATGCATTTTAATATATATATATTTCAAAGGATTATGATCTAATAAAGATTCGTTATATGTAATGATTTAAATCATTATTCCTACATGAATTATTTTTTGAATCATAAAGTTACATTAGTCCTGATATTATTAACCAGATTTTTGCAGTAAATTTGTAAGCTTCTTTATCACCTAATTTACTTGTCAATCTTGTACAAATATTTTGTTATATATCTAAATCGGCCTAAAAGTAAAATATTTAATAAATTCATAATTAATATTAAAGCAATAATATAGCTCCATTCTACGGTTATTTTTTTCAAGGTTATAACATAGATCAATGTAAAATTGGTTTGGGTAAAACTTCAGTTAATATATTTTCATCTTATATAATGTGACATTTAGTTGAACATGTGCTACAAAATTATACATCACTTTACTTTCATCTCTTTACAATATATCAATGTTACAATCCAATTCAATTGATCTATAATCAAAATATAAATTAGTTCTAGCCAAAAATGATAAGGTTATTTATGATATTTTTCAAACATATTGTCAATTCATTTCAATTCAATTTACTCATATAGCTTCATATTTATACCTCTCTCCGAAATATCAATTAGTATTGAAAACTCTTAAAGTATAAGTTAATGAGACTCTTAAGAATTAAACAAATCTTTATATAAATAAGTTTTTATATGGTTTTAATTAATGTTTTAACTTTTATTATACATATTGCAATAATGAACACTTTTATATTTAATTTTTTATTATTGATTATATTTGGAATATGAAAATATAAAACATTTTATCATTCTCAAAAAGGGTAAATAACATTTAATCAGAATATTAAATAAAATTATTATCTTGTATTTGACTAACAAGGCATTAGAACAAGGTGTATTAGATTCTAATAATGAATAATAGATTGATTAAAGTACCAAATTGATAATTTGGAAATTATGTAAAAAAATATCTTCATACCATTATTATTTTCTTGAAACGGTTAATTATGAATTCTGAACTTTTTATGCTTTGGTACACTCTAGCATTTTAATGATTACTTGTTAACCTAATAAAAATTGATTGAAAATCCTAAAATTCTGAAATTAATCCTAGAAATTGAAATTATTAAATATTTTTCTATCAGATATATATTGTAATATTCATCTTGTTTTATTGATAGAAGGTTGAATTGATTTGAGTTATATTAATTCAAATCCTTGTTTAGGATTCCTGTTGATTTTTTTGAAATTAAATATTTGATTTTGAAGTGTTTGGTAATTGATTTATAGAAGTATATTTTTCATAGCAATATATATTATAAATTATTTAAAAAAAAATAGAAAGAATTACTATCAATGACAACACTATTGCATAACTGTAAACTATGCACTGCTTAAAATTTCAAATAAATATATGAAAGTTGTAGTTCAAAAATAAATAAAATAAATATGTGAATATTTATCACTAAAGTTTTGATATTTCAAATTTTAAACTAATATTGGATATTTTTTACCCTTTAGGTCTCATATATCTTATTTATTGATTTTGGTTATTTAGCTCTTGATTGTAACTATAATATTTTAAGCAATTTTAAGAATGATTTAAAAAATTTCATAAATACAAAGTATTTAGTTTATACTATACGAAATATATTAAATTTTTATACAATAGATTAAAATGTTTTTCATCATATAATTAATATTTCAATAATAATTATAAAAAATTCAGTGCAACCTATTGCACAAATCTGAAAAAAATTATGTTTGCATCAAATATCAAGATTATCGATTATTTATTAATTCCAAAGATTACTAATTAAATAATTCAATATCAATGTTTTGCAAATAATTCGATATTAGGCCGAAGATTGATTAATCTGAAATTGGTGTATTTTCAACCTTATAAGTTTATTTTGTTAATACAATGAATTATTATATGGTTGCCGAATTAATATTGAATCATGATTATCTTTAATCTTATCAAAGTAAATTTAAAATGCTATTATACAGTTTCATTTCTATGTTTTTATTCTACTTGATCTTTAGAGACAAATAGTTTAAATATATATTATATAATACAGAAAATAGCCCGATACATATTTTTATAAATATTTAAATATTAATAAATCATTGTGAGAACTCTTTGCATATGTAAAAAGATATCAAATTTGTTGAATTGATTAATATGTCAATTAACTTCATTGATATAAAAAGCTTGAATCCAGTATATATCGAATATATTATGTAAGGTTATCAAATTATCATAAATATTATCCTAATTGGCTCAGTACTCAATAACATTTTTCAGTATCAATGATTAGACACCAAGTTGGCAATTATTCTGTTGTCAATGCATCAATTATTTATTTTATACAATTTTTTTTATTACAAAAATTACGTAATTGCAAAATTTTAAAATCAGATGTAGAAAAAACTATTAATATATGATTTATATAAATTAATCCGAATTAAGAAAACAATTCACTCATATATTTTTCTTTAATCTTTGCTATACTTTTGGTTAACTTCTATTACTTAAAAATCAGTTCTTTTTTAATTTGATGATTCTTAAACCAATTTAATTTAAAATTACTATATAAAATAATACTTTAATTTTTCATGTAAACTCCAATTAAAACTTATTTTATTCAAGAAAAATAAAATACTTGTTTTTTATAATTTAAAAAAAGCATTGTTTCAATTATCATTTTATTATATATTAATTAAATGATAATTTAAACATATTTAATTCATTAATTATAATATTTTAATTTAAAATCTTTTGTTTTGAGCTATATTCTATTATTTGTTTAGTATTAATTACTTTAGATTTTTTTTCTAAGCTTTTGTTATATAACAATTTTTTTATTTTTTTTAATCAAAGTATAATCAATATATATATAATTTTTTGTAACATAAATGTTTTTTAATTAAATCTTTATTATAACTTACTACATTAGTTTTTGATAATCTGAAATATTCTCTTAGGTAATAAGTGGTAAAAGGTAATATTTTTAATATTTATAGCTATTATAATAAACATTTTTTCAAATAATTTTTGTTTTGGAATATATAGTGGAATTTTTAATTATTCAACCAAATCACTTTTATAACTTAGTATTAGGTTATATACCGGAATCCATAATCTATATTTTGTAATATTATCAATTTATATTAGTTATATTTCTCCTTTGACCAATTTAATCTTTAGGTTGAATATAAGGTAACCATATATCTGATTTCTTAACTTTAATTTAATCCTTAAGTAACAATATACTTCATATTAGGATATAGAGATTGTGTTAGTTTTTTTGTTAAGCAATATAGGCAATATTTGAAATAATTGTTAATTCTATTTATATTTCTTATTAAGTTATAGATTTAAAAGATTTTAAACGAGCTAAGCATTTTATATAAAATCTTCCAAATTTGAGTAAATTAAACCAGTTTACAATATTATGCTTTAAGAGCCTTTTGCCACTAGTTATTACTTGAGGATTGTTGTAAATAGATAAAGAGTATTTTGCGTACAACACAGGCAAATTTTGAAATTCTGTTATTTTCAATTATTTATTCTTTATTAAAATTGTCTTAAAAAGCGATATTATATATACATTTAATATGATGAATTATTAGATCGCTTAATATTATTTTAAATAATAATAAAATTTGATTGAAATAATAATGAATGAAATAGTATTTAATGTAAGTATAAGAAATTACTTTTAGAACCACTCGATATATTTGGCAAATGCTAGACAAATTTCTTAGTTGAATAAAAAATTTTATTTCCCATTTTTGTTCAAGCAATTCCATCAATTTCTTTGCTTGGACTGATATATCAGATTGAGAATTAATTAAATATTTTCCATTACATTTAATTTGAGATTCGCACCAAAGCACAAGTGTTTCATAACATTTCAATATCTTCGGGACTTTCCAATGGTAGATATACTTTGGTCATTTGGAGAACAATCAAAATTGACATCGGATTGCTGATATAATATTGTGTCAAATCAATCCTCGGTTCAGGATAACCTGGTAATCGTATTGTTCGCCGTAAAAACATGATCAACTCGTGGCAAAGGACCTTAGCTTGGTTTTTATTTATCTTTGCCATAAGAGGGTCCTTGAGATGAATAAAAAATTTTGCTGAAATAAAAAAATAAAGTATATGACAAGTATTAAATACGAGTACTGACATTAACATTGGTGTATTTGCGAGGAAATCCGGGTCTAGTATAATTTGAGATTCAAAACTCGCTAAATGAAATTCAACTCGATTCCGCTCAAAGACATTTGGATAGTAGCTTTGGAATTCTTCCAACAAAATTCTTTGTTCTAATTCGGTTGAAGTAGGCTTGAAGAATTTATGATATATCTGTAAAAATGGAACCAAAGTTTGACAAATCCAAGTCAGCTTCGCTAGTGAATTGAACTGAGTATTTGTATTGTATAAGGTTGGCTTTGTATATTTTTGGAAATTATCTCCAAGATAATCGGTAGCATAATAAGGACCTGGATTAAAATTCAGCTGAGGATGTGGAATATATGTCTCATTTGGGTTGGATTTTATATGCAGGGGCATGAAACAACACATTGTTGCACAAATTTCTGCGGACAAACGGCACCACCATACATTTCTTTTTTCAATAGTCTCTAGGTCAAATATGGTTTCTGACTCTTGAGTTCGATCTTGGTCGATGATATGTAATTTAGATTCCATACATGCTCTAAATTAATTTATAATTAGATATATAATATTACATAGTTACAATGCTATTACAATGACCACTTTCCCAAATGGACGAAACAAGCCCATAAGTTGCCACATTTAACCTCTTGCATAATTAGATATATAGTACCAAATAAGATTTCTTTCATAGATGTGGTTGGAGAATTTAAAAGATACAGTGCCTTGATATAGAATATATTTTCACTTAATTCCAAAACTTTTGTATTTCCTGTCAGCAATAAAAACTTTGGAAACATACAAGCTGCGATACTATTGATCAAAAATGAATTTAAACCATTGCGTTTATAAATATCCTGAATGGTTTCTACAGAAACTGGCGAAGCTAAAAAGAATTTGAAACTAATTCCTATTAAAATTTCTAATAGATTTTGAATTGGTTTTGGCACTGTATCGTTATGAAGATGTATTTTTTGAGATATTTTCAGCATATTATTCCTCTGCCTTCCTATCACTTGATCACATAACTCGAAATTAAATTGAGACTATATTTCGTGGTTAATATTTAATTTGATATTGTTAAAATACTGCATCCATCTTCGGATCTATTGATGACCAGTCAATTAATCTCTCCAGAGTATAAGTTAGTTTAAACCATTTAAATTCAAGTCTGTTGCTATTTTGGAAAAAGTATTGATTGATTTGGTTACTATCCTGATCGAACTCGAACTTATCCTTTTTTTTAATGTAATAACAATATGTAGAAAATTTAACACAGTTTGAACATGGTTTTAATCGATCGCACTTAATCTTTTTTCTCTTACACTCAACACAATTTAACTGAACTCTTTCTCTCATCTAATAGATCAATAAAAAATGCAATGCACTTAATGATAAACTGCCTGGAAACCTGAATTTATAATTAATTAAATCTAACTTGCATAAATCTACTAAATGAAAAGATTATGTCTTTTTCAGTAATTCGCTCAATCAATTAACGAACACATTTGGATTTAACCATACTCGGGTATTAATATAAAAAATTATTCTAAAAATATATAAAATAATATTTTTTCTTTATTTGTTATTGCTTTAATTATTTTTTGTTATATTATTTACAGATTTCTAGCAGAAAATAGGGTACAATTATATTATTCATTATTGCTATAAAATTTTATTTTGATCTAACTCTTCCGCGGTTCAATGTTTTATGCTATATAATTATGCTCACCAAGCAATTTAATTAATTAAAAATATTACTATTAATATATTTAGAAATTCAATAATGATAAAATATCTCAAATTGTGTATTTATATTATCATATAAAATTTTTTGATAGATATAAAATATTTCTAATATTGAGTTAACACATCTATTTCTTAGAAATACGTTTAGGAAAATAAAATATAAGCCATAATCAAAGCATGATATTTCAAATAATTCTAGAAACATACAGCATTATATTTTTATAGATGTTATACATTAATATCTTTGTACAAATTCAATAAATTTGTTAATTACTAATCTAATCAGAAGTGGAATCAAAGTATTAAATGTGTATTGTTATTTTGGAAATTCTGTTAGTATATGATGTTTTAAAAAATATATACGATACAAAGATTATTAGCATTAAAAAATCTATATTATAGAGATTGTAATTTTTTAATTTTTAATTTTTAAAAAATTAAAATTTTAGAAGGCAAATACATTTATTTAATATATTCAAACTAAAAGATAACTTTCAAACTTTAATAGTTGATAAAATTTTTGATAAATACCTAATTAGGTTTAATGTTATAAATTTAATCAATTATTGCACAAATTATATTTTATTAGAGATATGGAAAGTATATATAAAATTATTATATTAAGTATTAATTTTATCACTTTTTATATAATATTATAGTTAATAATATATTATAAAATATGAATAAATTAATATTTGGATTTTAATCTAATATTAAGTTTTATCATATTATTAATATAAATATTTCAAATATGAATATATAGTAATTATTAATTTTTTATTATTAAGTTTGAAGTATTATTTGAGAAATTAACTAAAACTGTAAATCTAATTATTTAATTAAATATATTATTAATTTTATTTTATAATAATATATTAAATATATTAAATAAGTATTTTTTTATTATAAATAACTATACTAACTTGCAAAAATGAGTTATAAAATCAAAAATATATATATTTTAATTAATAACTAAAATAATTATATATATAAAACTATTTGAAACTATTATTTATAATTAAAATATATTATCTTATAATAAATGAATATATTTAAATATATTTAGGATATTATTAGCAAAAATATTAACTTTTAATATTGAACTAAGGTAAGTTATAAATTTACAGGTTATTAAGATAAGGGGATATATTTAACAATATATAACCATATCTTTTTTCTTTTTTTATTATTATTTTATATAATATTTCATAGATATAATAAATTTTTTTAGTATTATTATACTTAGATCCCTCTCTAAAAAAATCTATTTATATATTAATTAACTTTATAAAAAAAATAAATCAACTTATAATATTGTTAAAATTACTAATATTAGTTAGTCTACTATGGTTAAAGTTATTAAGAATAATAATAAACACACATTCAAACTTAAACTTAAGTATATTAATATTATAAATAAATATAATAAGAAATATATTTGTATATTGGTTAATATAAGCAAGTATAATATTATTATAGAAATATAACAAAAACTATAAAATTATATAAGAATATTAGTTAACATTAATATTATTATATATACTTTATATTAATATAAATATTATTTAAACTTTAACAAAAAATA
>JNEM01016738.1:0-11626 GCA_000697335.1 Conidiobolus incongruus B7586
TCTATATAATATTTTATAAATATATTAAATTTTTTTATTAATATTAATATATTTAAATCCCTTTCTAAAAAATTTCACTTGTGTATTAATTAACTTTATAAAAAAGATAAATCAACTTATAATATTATTATATTTAATAATGTTAACTAGTCTACTAAGTTAAGATTATTAAAAATAACAATAAAGACATTTTTACACTTAAACTTAAATATATTAAAACCATAAATAAATATCATAAAAAGTATATTTATAAGTTGGTTAATATAAATAAATATATTATTATTTTAAAAATAAAACAAGAATTATAAGACTATATAAGAATATTAGTTAGCACTAATATTATTATATATATTTTATATTAGCATAGATACTACTTATATTTTAAGAAAAAACATCCCTAACTAAAAAAATCCCTTTATAAAACTAGGTAAAAGTTTAAATATTGCTATTAATATTAAATTAAAATTAATTAAAATAGGGTTATTTAGTTTAATAAAACAAAAATATATTTTAAAAGATTTAATAAAAAAGATAAATATTTTAAAAAAGATATAAAACCATTTTATAACTATTATGTTAATTTTACCAAAAAGTATAATTATAGGTTAATTATTATTTAAAAATATATATTATCTTTAAATATAAAGTATTTTTATAAAATTAATAGAGGAATTAATATTAAAATATATTAGAGAATTTTAAATAATAAATTGCAAAAAACTATTGAATAATATAATTCAAAATAAATCTAATATTATTTTCCAGCAAAACAATGTTTTTTGTTATATTATAACTTCTATTACTAAATAGCTTAAGAATAATAAAATAATAATTATGAAATAGCTTTTTTAATCTCTTAACTTTAACCTAATTAAATATCTTTAAAATCAGGTCAAAAAAAGTTATTAAAGCTTTCCTCCCTAACAAAAGATTAAAATTAATTTTAAAAATATATTTAAGAAATATCGAGCAAAATTAACCCTTCTTAATATAAAAAGTTAATTAATTCTATACCTTATATACTTAAAAAAGTTAGAAAAGTTAAAACTAGATATATTAAGTTTTAATATTTTTGTATCATTCAAACCCATAAATTTATAATTTATATAAAATCTATAAATTCATATTTTAACTAATTAATAAGTAAATATAAATATTTAATGATTTATAATATTAATAAATATATATAATTTTAATTATTTAATTTGGGTTTATTTCATTAGGTTATAAGTAGGTTATTAGTAAAAATATAAGTGTTTTTGATTTAATCAATATTTATAAGTTATTATATATGTTCAATCTTATTTAAAAAGATAATTTTAGCAAAATATCTTTTATTTTAGATTAATAAATTATATTAAGCATTATTTTCAATAATGAATTCAAAAACAACTAAATAAGAGCACTTATAAGATAAAATTATTGAGTTAGACTATACTAACTCCACCCAAGATTGTTATATTTGAAGATTATACTTTTTTCAAAAATTTGACATTATATTTGATCCCATATTACATTGTATTTTTTATTTCAATTATTAGAAGATTTTTAGGTTTAAGTATAAGTTACAAAATATACTTGTAATATAAATTTGTTTCTGTTATTTTAGTTTTGCAATTATTCAATTATATAGGTAAATATTATTCTTGGCTGTCAGAGCCAAGTACACATAATATTTTCAGTGGCCTCAACATTCAATTACCAAAAATGAAAGTTAAATGTTAACTAAGAATAATTAAATATAATAATAATTAATATTTTTTATAATAATTATAAAGTTGAACAATAAATATATTTCTTAGATAAAAATAAGTGAAAAAGCTATTATCTCTAACGTACTTGTTATAAAATAATTTTTATAATTTTAAATATTTCGGATAATTTGAAAATTATATAGAAATAAATTGATATAAAAAATTAATTAACTTATAAAATTTCAAAAATTTGTTAATTATAAAAACAATATTATAAGTGTTGAATATTAATCATAAATATAGCAATATCCTAATAATAATATGAAAATAATGTTTATTACATATCCTCTATTTGTTTCTTTATATTATATATTTAAAATAATTATTTTATTCAAAAATTTATCGTTAGTTAAATTCTAAAGTAATAATATTAAAATTATATCTAATCATAATTATACTTAATATAAATTAAAAAGTAAGATTATATTTTACAAAGTTATATGTAAATATAATGATTAATATTATATAGAAATATAACTGAAATTGCATATTATTATAAAATCATTTTACAGCTGTAAATAAAAAACTCTATAAAATATGAAATGAATTAAATAATTTCATTTTAATGATGTAATTTAATAAATATAAAATTAGTTAATTAAGTTGATATATTCACTTATAATTAAACTATTATATTTTTAATTTAATATTATTTGATATTAAAATATTTGTTTTTTTAAAAATAAATTCTTATAAATAGTTAGATTTTGCTTGGTTTATATAATATATATATATATATTTAATTACAATTTCTTTCAAAAATTTCATATTAGTTTTTGAAATCTAAAGGACAATATTTTGTTATTTCTAATTCATTTTTTTTCAAATTTTTATATTATTATAGAATATTATTATTGGAAAATAAAGAATATTTTTTTGATTTTCATTATCAAATAATGCCTTGAATCAATAGGTTATAATAGACTTATTATACAATAGCGATTCCCTAGGATTGGTTTATAATATTGAATAATAATATTACTTTTTCAATTTAATATCAGATATTTATTCATTTAATTCAATTTATTTAATATATATTATTTTAGAATATTGATCAATTTGAAATGTAAAACCTACATTCAATGCCCTAATCATGGATAAAACAGTTTAATCTCTAAGTTTCTTATATATTCATTTTAACCTATCTCTTTATATGACGATGTGATGGAAAATCCAATAATAATCAAATTCATTTATAGTTATTACGATTAAAAATTACTTAAAATATATCAAAGTTTACTTAAAAAGGATTAAATCTATATTTTAAAAAACTGTGATTAATGGATATTTCCATAGTTATTAAGAACTCAAATTGTTAGCAAAAGAATCCACGTTGTATTAAATCTGCTGATAAAATATAGAAAAAATCGTATTCAGGTGGAGCTACGAGACAAAGATAATTTCAATTAATTAAATTGGGATATTGTAATATAGAACAAAATAAATGAATTAATATTATAATAATTTAAACTAGATGTTATATTTATCATTTATATTATTTTAATTGAATAATATTTAAAAACAAACACATTATTTAATAATCAATCTGTGATTGGCTAATAATAATTGAAAATATATACAAATTACTAAATTTTATTAAATATGATCATGTAAAATTAATAATCTCAAACCAACCAAAATAAACCAGAAATATTTAAATTGAATAAATATAGTGATATGATGTCATAGAACTTAAGATATATTAAAATATTAATAATACTTGATATTTTTTATAGGGTTTAACTTAATTTTCACTTTAAATTCTTTGATACCTGATGATAATGCATTTGTTATGTAATTTACCCCCAAATCAGTGGAGATAGGTGCGTCAAAATGAATTTTGTTTGCAGGTTATCTCTTTTTTAATTGGACCAAATTGGTAATTTGAAGGTGTTTGGGATGATCAAGATGATATATATAGGTAGATAATAAAGAGGCTTGAAAATTACATTTGAAATGAAAATTTAGAAATTTGTTATTATTAAAAATGATTCAACAAAATAGAAATCAGAGTGACATACCGAGAAATGATAATGATGCACAAACTATTCCGAATGATGGTTTAAATGGGTCAACGTCAACTGAATCAACACCTTTAATTCCATCTTTATCAGATAGCGGTGACATTTCTTCCAAATTTACAGTTAAAGAACTCTATAATGAACTTACCGTGATCTTGGGATTATCTGTTCCTAATATCACAACTCTAATACTTTCCAATCTGTTACCAATGTGGACTTCATTTTCTTTGGGTCAATTGGTATGTGATATATTTTTGAATATAAATTATATTATTAATAGTCATATTAGGGTACCGTGGAATTGGGTGCTGGATCTTTAGGATTTCAATTATGTGCATTGACTGGAATATGCTTTTTAATTGGTATGGCAACTTCTCTGGATACGTTATGTGCTCAAGCATATACTGGATCCGCAGATAAGAAAATCCTTGGACTTTATCTACAGCGAGGTATTCTGGTATGTTCCATAACATTATTTCCAGTGACTGTTGTTTGGTGGTATATGGGAACTATCTTAACATATTTTAGCACCGATCCAGCATTAGTAGTACTTGTCGATTCTTATATGAAGTGGCGATTGCTTGGACTCTTTCCATCAATCGTTTTCGAATGTGCAAAGAGATACTTGCAAGCTCAAGGGATTGTAAAAGCACCCTCATACATTCTATTATTCATCACTCCAATTGGAATTGTTTTAAATTATTTTTTGACTCTTAATCCAGCTACAGCTATCGGGTTTATTGGAGCACCAATTGCTTATGACATTGCAACATGGTTATCTATGTTCCTATGTATATTCTACATTTGTTATGTTGATGGATATCAAGCTTGGGGTGGTTTTTCTGTCAAAGCTTTTCAGGGATGGTCACCTATTTTTAAATTGGGTATTGGTGGTATGATCATGTCAGCTGCTGAATGGTGGTCATTTGGATCTATGGCTCTTGTCGTTCCCACCTTTGGTAATGCGTCCCTTGCTGCTCATAGTGTACTCATTGCTTTGGGTAATATGGCTTTTATGCCACATTTAGGTAATTTCATGTTTTATATTATATAAAAAATATCCTAATTATTGGATAGGTGTAGCCATATCCGCAAGTATTAGGGTTGGAAACCACCTGGGAAGTAAATTTCCAAATCGAGCTAAATTAGCATCTTTAATTTGCTACTTATTAGGGGGTTGTACAGGTTTAATGACCTCAATTTTATTATTATTATTTCCAGATTTCTGGGCTAAAGCCTTCTCATCAGATCCAGAAGTCATTAAAATAATCAAATTATTAATTCCAATTGCTTCAGTTTACCAAATTTTCGACGCATTTTCGGCTATTTCCGCAGGTATTCTGAGAGGTCAAGGTAGACAGAGTCTAGGAGCTCGCGTTGTTTTAATTGGATTTTATGTCGTAGCAATTCCTCTTGGTCTGATCCTAGGTTTTAAGACTTGGTTGCAAGTTTTAGGTATTTGGATTGGCTTTGTTTTTGGATTGATTTTGTGCTGCTCAATGTATTTGTATTTATTTTTGACCACTGATTGGAAGCGCCAAGTTCAAATAGCTATGGAAAGATTGAATCAATGATCAAATTATTGTCGTTGTGAATATGGTTTTTATTATTTGAAGATGATATTAAATAGAAACGTATATATTTGTGAAAATGCTGATTTTTAATAGCTTTAGTTAATTTAAGCATAAATAATAATAATAATAATACTGCAATAAATATTATAGTTCGATAGAAGTTAATTCAAATTTTATTTTAATATAATTAAGATATTGTTTTATATTGAATACTTTTTTATGATTTTTTACACTAAATCTGTGTTTAAACTAATTATAAAATTTTAATAATTATTCAGATTATTTCATATATTTATATTGATAATAACATTCTTTTTTGCTTCTTCATATATAAAATCAAAACATATAAATGTAATATTATTATAACCTACTTTATAAATATATATCTATAATTAATATATACAATGACAAATTTTATAAAATTATTTTAATATACAAATTTAATATCTTCAATTTTTTAAATATGCTTTAAATTTTTGTATTCATCAAAATATATTAATATATACTTAATGTAATTCTAAAATTTTGATTAAAGTAACTAAATTCAATAATATTTGATTTAATTGGTTAATATTGATACAAATATTTTTTTCAAATAAGCTTTAATATTCTTTGGAATTTTATTCATCATATAATATTCATTGAAAATCCAACAATAGTTTTACCTTAAAAAACTGTATTATAATGGTGAAAATATACATGCCAACTAATGATACTGATACCTATTCCTTTAAATAGTTCAATCAACAATACATATATATTATAGTGTTGTGTTTTATAAAGATCATTGTTAGAAAAGTACTCAAAATATAATTTAGTAAATTATCTATTAGTCTTGCTCTTTAACTTATCAGGACTGTAGGTCTCAGAACTTACTGTTGAGGTGTTGTAGCAGAATATTCAAAAAGAAAAAACTTTTCTCTATCTTTATCACTTTTAGGTTTAAATAGTTGCTTAAATCAATGATATAGGATTTGGATATAATCTAATAAAGAAAACAAAGTGAACAAAGAGTATCCTTCAATTATAGACTGGCAAAGCCAGCTCAAAATAGAAATAATATTGGTTTAGCTATCAAACTGGAATAGATGATTAATTTTGAAATACAACAATAATCTTAATTATATTATATTATATTCTTCTGTATTTATTAAGCTTAATCCTAATTTGGTAATTCAATTTAATTTAATGTTTCAGTATTCAATTGTTCAAAAGAAATTAACTATTATCCAATGTTAATATTTTGATGCATATACCACCAGATAACGAAGCTTAGATTTCAGCATTCTAATATTTGATTTATAACTAATCATATCAAAGTTAACTTTAAAACTTATTTAAAATCATTATACTAGATATTTTATATTTTGATATTTGAATCGAATCTATTTTAATACTAAAATTCTATTAAATGATTAATCTTTTTAATTGAAACAGCAAAAATATTAACAATTAAAATCAACGGAATATAAATCCAAACTACAGTTTTGAAATTGCTAGTACGAATCATACAAAAAATGGTATAAAATTTGGGAAATATATTTTATCACGTGTTTCCTTAAAAAGTAAAAATTATTAGTGAAAATTCGAGTCAATTAAATATGGGTAATTTAATAATGAATAGATTAAATAGAAATATGTTGAAAAAAATAATTTTTTAAAACATACTCTTATCTATATTATTTAAAATTATTTCGTAGATATCTATATTATTTTTTAAACCGTAATAATATAGTAAATACTATAATTGAAAAATAAAGTTTTTTCAATTTTCTTTTTAAATCAATCCCATAAATTATTTAAAAAATTATAAAATAATGGTAAAATTATATTAGAGAAATTAAAGGATGATAGAATCAAACTATTTTATCATATTAACTTGAAATTATTCTAATAAAGTTTTATTTTATTATTATTAGTCAATAATATATTATCGAATCTTAGAATATACAGCCAGTTAAACTGAATATAATTATATATTTTGTCAAAGTTGATAATAAATATTATTACTCAAATTTTATAATTATTAATCATTAATTATAAACCACATTCTCACATATTTTAATTTAATTAAAAATGGCTATCAAATACGGATAATATATTAATTCAATCCTGATGAATAAAAATGTTATGCTTTTAATTTATCCTGAATCTATTTTTCTAGATAATGTAATTTGATTAGTAATAATATTTTGTATTGACAGATTAAAAAGTCTTGTAAGCTATATTCTCCTTAATTGAAAGGTAACTCAATTTCCAAAAATAGAACAGCTTTAAGCTCAATTGAACACCATTTCCATTCAATAATTTCGATTCATCATGACTTATAAAGATCAAAACTTGAAAAATCTGTTCAATTAGCCAATTTAAGTATATTCGTTCAATTATATCCAAATAGGGATATCATAAATCATCAATTAAATTGTTAGATAGATTTATGGTTTAATCAGGAGTATAAATATACTTATTCGAGTAACTTTAAGGTACACATTTTATAGAATAAATATTTGATTTTTATTAATATGTCGGATTCAGAACCGAATTATTCAGCTATACCTAAAGATTCTTTAAATTCTAATCTTTCTTCAGATACTATATTACCTCCTTATACGTCTACAGAATCTACTCCCTTAATTCCTTCTTTATTGAATTCGGGAGACATTGGTTCTAGTTTTACGATAAAGGACTTTAAGGAGGAACTTAGTGTGATCTTTTGGCTTACTGTTCCTAATGTGATCACTTTCTTTTTTACCAGCTTATTGCCCATTTGGACAAATTATTCATTAGGTCAATTGGTATGTGAATATAGTACTTGATTTATCTGCTTTGTTTTAATAGCTTAATTAGGGTCCTCTTGAATTGGGTGCTGGTGCTTTCACGAATACATTATGTTCTCTTACTGGTATGTGTTTCATTTTCGGTATGGCTACTGCCCTTGATACGTTATGTGCCCAAGCTTTCACTGGCTCTGATGATAAAAAGGTTGTTGGTCTTTACCTTCAAAGGGGTATTGTTGTTTGTACATTAACTTTCCTTCCTTTGAGCTTGCTATGGTGGAACATGGGCTCAATTTTGTTATATTTTGGATCTGATCCTGCTTTGGTTGCTTTGGTTAATGTTTATATTAAATGGCGTTTGGTTGGTGTTCCTCCTACCATTGTATTTGAATGTTTGAAGAAATATCTTCAGGCTCAGGGTATTGTCAAGGCTCCATCCTACATCATGATCCTTGTCACTCCTATTGGTATGATGTTTAATTACTACTTGGTCATCAATCCTTCCACTTCTATTGGATTTGCTGGTGCTCCCATTGCATTTGTTATTTCTACATGGCTTTCTATGTTCTTTACTATTCTTTATATTGCTTTCATTGATGGCAAGCAAGCTTGGGGAGGTTTTTCTGTCAAAGCTTTGACTGGCTGGTGGCCAATTATTAAATTGGGTATTGGTGGTATGCTGATGACCAGTATTGAATGGTGGGCCTTTGGATCTATGGCACTTGTTGTATCGACCTTTGGAACTGCTCAATTAGCTGCCCATAGTGTTTTAGTCTCTTTGGACAATATTTGTTATATGTTCCACTTAGGTGTCTCCATTTCAGCAAGTATTCGAGTTGGTAACCACTTGGGTAGTCGATTTCCAAATAGGGCTAAGCTTGCTTCATGCTGCTGTTACTTCTTAGGTGTATGCACTGCCTCTTTCACATCTATTGTTATGGGAGGATTTGCCAGCTTCTGGGCCCATACTTTCTCCAACGATGCTGAAGTAATTGATTTAATTGTTCGATTAATGCCGATTGGAGTTGTTTATCAGTTGTTCGACTCCTTCTCTGCCGTCTCCGGTGGTATTTTAAGGGGTTCAGGACGTCAGAGCCTTGGTGCTTGGGTTTTATTATTAGGATTCTATATTATTGCTGTACCTTTCGGTTTATATTTGGGAATTTGCACACCTTTGAAATTATTCGGAGTCTGGATTGGATTTGTACTTGGTTTAATCCTCTCTTGCTCCCTCTACCTTTATTTCTTCTTAAAGACCGACTGGGACGAACAAGTCCAAAATACTATCAAGCGATTAAATGCGGAATAATTTGATATAGATCTACGCACAAAATGTTTTATATAGCTATTTAGAATTCACTAACCACTTGGTTACTATATAAATATTATCAATTGTAATAAATAAAATTATCCCAATATTTATATTCAGTTAGTTTATATATTTTTCAATGTTAATTATTTGAATTATTTAAATGTTTATACCTCCCAGTCATATATCAAAAATTACTCAATCCTAAGCATTGTGAGAAAGATTATCTTTTATAATTAATTATCACATATTGTACCAATTTAACGTTACTCTCTGCTCAATTATTGAACCGGTCTTTTTTGTCACACGATCCATACTTTTAATTATTTCCATGTAATCATATTATTTATTTTATTGTTATCATTTCAGATAAATGTTATCATCAATTTTTTAGAACCTTATCGATTAAAAAAATCTTTTTAAGTGATATCTAATATAAAAATTAATAAATGTAAAAAATAACTTTGGATTTGTTCTCAAATGATTATAAAGTTGTCAACTTAAATATAGATATAAATACTAAAAATAATATCAACTTTTATGTTAAATTCTACAAGTCTTTAAGATATATTCGATATTTTACGAATCTGTGTAATAATTTACAAAAAAATAGAATTCTACTCTACCAATATTGGTCCAGTAAGAATATTAAACATTAATTTTGGATAGTATTTATTTCAAAATATTGACCATATGATTCAAAATAGCAAATAATATAAAATTCCATGATATGAAAATTTGAATTAATAATCTTATCCTGTTAAATAATCCAAAAATTTTTTACTTCATTCACAATGGAAAATAGTTTAATTAAATCTAAGTATTTGTTTTAATTACGCGTTAGAAAAATTCCGACATTCAGATAAAGGTCCAAATCGATAGCCAACTGCGTTAATGCCGCTTGCCATACAAAAGCCTAAATCTCCATCTTATTGTACACAATCGATACTACCAAAGGCTTCATTAACTAGTTTAACTGTCTTGGTTTTTCCAACAAAAACAACATTCACCATTGTAGAAGTAAAAAGGCACACTTTGAGCAAAATCAAAATAATTCATAAAATTGATTAAAAAGTAGAGTTATTTAATAATACTATATAATTTTCTGCATTATGTTTATATTTCATTAATCGGTATGACGTAAAATTACCTTGATAAATATTTCAAAATCAATTCCTATTCCTATTTTTTTGCCTTTATCATTCTTGTTATTAAATTGTAAAAAGGCAATCATCTTAATATGAATCTCTTTATTATGCTTAAATTTCATGACTTAGTTCAATTGTTTAACCATAATACACTATAAAAATATGTATTAGATGCTGTCAAACTGTAAAAAGAACAAATTTGGCAATAAATCAATATTGTTGGATTTATAAAACACCAAATATATATGATATGTTAGTAAAATTTCTAAAACATATTATATTTGATATTAGCAATTATATTTTATTATTTCTTACCAAACACCTTAAAATATACTAACCCACAAAAGTAAGTCATAGAATTATAATTATATATATTTTTATTAATAACTCTATTAATTAATTAAATCAACTTAAATTATATAATAAACTTATATTATTTATTTATAATAAAATATATTTGATTAAATTATATTAATTTTTATTTAATATATCTAAATTCAAAGTTTATTTAAAGTTATAAATATATATATTTTGGTTATAAAAAGAAAATTAAAATATAGTATATTTATTTTTTGTTTTTTTTTTAACTTTTTTAAGTTTATAAGGTATAAAATCAATTAACATATATTAAAAAAGATTAATTTTGTTTTAAGCTTCTTAAATATATTTTTAAAACTTATTTAAATTTTTTAATTGTGGGGAAACTTTAATAACTTTTTTTAACTAATCTTAAAGATATTTAAATAAATTAATATTAAAAAATAAAAAATTTTATTTTATAACTATTATTTTATCAATTTTAAACCATTTGATAATAAAAATAATAATATAACAAAAGGTACTATCTAATTAAAAAATAATATCTGATTTATTTAATATACATTATTTAATAGTTGTTTTAATTTATTATTTTAATATTTTTAATATATCTTATTATTATTTCCCATATTATTTTATAAAAATACTTTATATTTAAGGATAATATATATTTTTAAAATATAATTAACCTTTTATTATATTTTTAAGTTAAAATAATATAATAG
>JNEM01016740.1:0-29306 GCA_000697335.1 Conidiobolus incongruus B7586
ATATTTTATATATTTTATTTTTACATAAATATTACTTATATTATAAGAAAAAATACATTTAACTGAAGAAATCTTATTATAAACTTAAGTAAGAGTTTAAATATTATTATTGTTATTAAATTATAGTTAATTAAAATAAGGTTATTTAATTTAGTAAAACAAAAATATACCTTAATAAATCTAATAAAAAAATTAAATATTTTAAAAAAAATATCAAATTATTTTGATTCCATTATGTTAATTTATTTTAAAAGTATAATAATAGGTTAATTATTATTTAAAAATATATATTATCTTTAAATATAAGGTATCTTTATAAAATTATTAAAGGAATTAATATTGAGATATATTAAAATATTTTAAACAATGAATTAAAAAACCATTGAATAAAATAAGTTAAATTAATCTAATATTATTTTTTAATAAAATAATACCTTTTATTATATTATAACATTTAATTTCAAATAATTTAAAAATAACAAAATAAAAGTTATAAAATGGTTTCTTTAACTTCTTAACCTTAATTTAATTAAAAACTTGTGGGATTAGTTAAAAAAAGTTATTAAAGCTTTCCCTTTAACAAAAGATTTAAATTAATTATAAAAATATATTTAAGAAATATAAAACATGATCAACCTTTTTTAATATAAAAATTTAATTAATTCTATACCCTATAAATTTGAAAAAAATAAAAAAAAATTAAAGTTAAATATATTAAATTATAATTTTTATTATTATCAAAAACCTATAGATTTATAATTTATTATAAATAGAATTAAAGATTGATATTTTAAATAATTAATAACTAAATATCATTATTTAATGATTTATATTATTGATTGATATATATATTTTTAATTATTTAATATAGGTTTATATCATTAAATATTAATTAAATTATTAGTAAAAATATAATTGTTTTTGATTTTATAACTCATCTTTATAAGTTAATATATAATATATAAGATTAATCATTTAATATAAAAATTTAATATAAAAGATTTATAATAAATATAAACTTATAAATTTGATTAAATAAGTATAATTACAAATTTAATTATATTAATAATAAGGAATAATTTTGTTCATTATTTCAAAAACTTTAATTATCCTATTAAAATAATATATTAGATTAGAGGTACCTTATTTTATGAACCAGTTGAACTTATCACTTTTCTCCTATAAGTTATTTATATCCATAAAAAATCAACAATGGAAACTAATATAAGACTATTATAAGCAAACTAATAAATATATATTTTTATCTTTATTTCATAAATATTTAATCTTTAAATTTTTCTTATAATATTCACAAAAGTATTAAATTATACCAAATATAAGATATTTATTTTATTTAAAATAAGCTACTTTTACCTAATTTGTTTAACCCCTTTAATTTCCCTTAACTCTATAATAACCTATTGTTTACCATTAATAGTTCCCTATTTAAGCTCTAAAATATAAAATTCATTAAAAGCTATAATATAAATGATAAAAAATTAATAGCTAAAATATTTTTTAAAGTTTGAAATAATATATTGATTAATAATAAAAATAAACAAATTTATGTTTTTATCATTTTTTGTTAAGATTATATAAATTATTCAAATATTTGTTAAATTAAAAGAATTATCTATATTACCAAATTTAATTGAATAAATATAAATTAGGCTTTATGGTTTCTATTTTCGGAAATATAAACTTATTCAAATATTATATTATATCTATATATTTGTTTTATATTGAATATTAATAAAATAATTTATAAAATTATATTCATTTACTTAATTATTAGCTAAATATTATTTAAAACTAAGATTCAAAATTGATTTAACAATATGTGTCTAAAAGATTTGTTATATTTTTTTAACTTATTTTATTATAACTATTACTTATATTTAATTATAATATATGAAATTATTATTATTAATATTAGTATTAGTGAATCAATAATTATTTTGAAATTTCACTGATATAAATATCAGATTTTTTAATAAATGAATAATAAATTTAATTGAAAAATTTCCTATAAATTAGATAAATGATATATATATTTGTATTCTAATTATTTTTCTTTGATCTCCATTTATTGCATAAATATATATTGGATATATTGGCAAATATCCAAATATTTTTATAATTACCAGTGTGATTTTATTAACTTAAACATATGAAATATAATCAGAATTAATAAAATTTATATTACAATCTACAATTATAATTTTATTTTAATCAAAAATATTTTATTACAAACTTTATTATAATTAATTAATATTTTACATGATATTTAAAAAATATTTAGTACTTTAATTTGGTAAAATTTTTAATTTTATATAAAGAATTTATGGAACTCATATATAGTACTTAGTGGAGAGAATATATGTCAAACTTGTGTAACTGAAGTCATCTTCTTAAGTATCAAATTTAAAGAGACGAGTCAATAATAAAGTAATGGTAGGTAAAATAATCAACCTTTCATTACAGGTATAATCTAATGTCCCAATATTTGAGATTTTAATTCAATGTAAGATATAATTCATTAATTAGAGTTTAAACTCTCCCTTTGAAAATATTAATGAAAAAAGAAGATAATAAGAGTTACTACCTCGATTTTAAAATGATTTAACATTTTTTTTGAGGAATATTAGAATAATAAATGTCTAAATATTAAAGTTTTTTATCAATTTAATATATTAATAATATTATCAGAATTATATAAAATATACTGTTATTCAATTATTCTATATTTTTAATGGTCAACATTATTTTATATTAATATTTTCAATTTTTTTCAACTTGAAATCTACAAACATATTCCAATAGACAAATTATATGATTTTCTAATACTATAATATATTTAAAATAAGTAATTAGAAATGACAAGAAAAGTCATTATATAAATATAATATGTATATAAATTCAAGATTTGATCTAGAATTAGGATTGAGAGCAGGATTACTTTATCATTGTTTAGTCAACAAATACTAGAACACGAAAATTTTTTGGTTAAATTAAATCTTATGATCTTTAATTATTAAATAATATACCCTAATTGGGCGAATAAATTTTAATAATGCCATTTTGATCCTCAAATCTGTGATAATTTGGTACGTTTTAAGGGGGAATGTATTACAATTACTATCCTAGCCCCTAAAAGGAACTATTGTTAACCAATTATATAAAATATCAAATAATCAAGCTCAAATTTTTTGAATTACTTGAATATATAATACACTATATTAATTTCGCTAATAATTTATTAATTGTGTCATTTAAGCGTGGGGCTTTTAAGGGGTTGGAATAGTAAGTAAGAGTAATCCGTTTCAATTAAAACAAGGTAATAAAGTGGGCATTGTTAGAATTAGTTTTGAAACTAATAGATCATGAATAGATCAAAAATATGTAAAGTTTAAAAATTTCATAATTCTTTCAAATCAAAACTCCTCATTTAGTCTATCAATAAAATTCCACTTTTCCTTATTCAATGTCTCATTCCCCCTTAAAATTGTTTTAACAATTTAGCTTGTGCTGGGAATAATTATTAAATGGGCACCAATCAAAAAAAATTTAAAAACGAACGTAATAATAAAAATGAGTATAAATACTTAGCTTGAGTTCGCGAATTATTTCTACACACTTCGTAAATTAATAGTCATAATTATCCAGTATGAAAACAATAATGAATTGGTTATTTTTTTGTACTCTGATTTCTGCAGCTCCTCTTTCTTTCTACAATCCACTCGACTTCAACTTAGATCAACAAACTATTCGAATCGGTTACCAAATAGCTGGTATTTTTTCAATGATCTTTGGATTGATATATACCTTCTTGGGCACCATGTTTATCCAAAAGGTTTTCCCTATTCAAAGAAGTTCTTTTTATATCAGTTTAGCTTTATTCATTTTTGGTGGACTTTATGTATACAGTGACTTCTATAACAGTGTAGTAAATCCATTTCCCTTAATTTTCTTCCTCTTCGGCATTCTAGGTAGTGTTATTACTGATTATAACATGAATATAAGGAAAGCGTTGATTGGATTCAGCTTTGGTACTATACTAGCTGATGTAATTTTCGCTTCTCTGTTCCAAGATCCTTCCTTAGGCTTTTTTATCTTTGCCACTTATTCTGGAATTGCCTCATATATATTAACATGCAAATATAGTGACTTAATGACAATTGTCTCAATTGCTTTCCTCGGGGCTAATTATTTCATTATGGGATTGGATGTATTTGTTCAAACTGGTTACTTGAAAGTCATTTCTTTCTCTGCTGAGTCTAGTGATTTTGGAATTAATTATCTCTTAATGGTCAATAGTGTTTTTGTACTCAGCATTTTTGGTATTTCCTTTCAATTTTACTTATTCCCTGAACAAGATCCTATCACAACTGTATCTATTGAAAAATCTACTGATATCAAATGTTAATGAGAATGTTCTTGATGCATAATTATACTTTGTTGGATCGCAAGATCACATTCACGAACACGTGACTATCACCACACTTTTTAATATCTGGGTAAAAAGTATTACAAACCACAAATTGGCTGATCATCACTCTATCTTACCTAGGTACAACAAAAATCGATTAGAAGACTGATTACCAAGAGTTTTACCTCAACTTGCTTTAAAATGCTTGTACTTTTAATAAAACAATTTACTTAGTAATAAGGGAAGACAAAACTTCAAAGACGAACTCTCTCTCAGGCTTCTTTGCTGAATATCGATTTTTGTTTAATTGTCTCAACTACAATTGAATTACATATTAAATTTACCTTGCATGAAAACCAATGTCAAAATGAACAATGATAGATTGAAGTGTTAAAAGTGAAATAAAAATTAATATTATTAATATAATCAAATTTGAGTTTTAATATTCACATATTTGTGATTTTTCAGAGAATATTGTGTTAAAATTGCAATAAATTTCCAATACTAAATAATTGAGATTAAAAATCAAAAATATATATTTCTTTATCATGGTTGTTAAAAAATTATTCAAACTTATCCCTAACTTTGATTGAATTTATATTCATAATGCAGGTTGAGTCAAAAGATATGAACCTACTTTGCGAAATGGACACATGATAGCCAATAAATATTTATTAACTAATCCAGATCCCTTGCACAAAAAATGGTTTATTTTATGTCAAATCCAGTATTCTCAAGCTTTACATTCATTATATAATATTTTAAAATTAAGTTTGAATATTAAAATATATTGAATCTTATTACTTTTGATTAAATTTTTTATAATAAACCTTATATATTTGCCATAGAGCTATAATCTTATCCTTATTCACAGTATTTAATTATATTTCATATTAAGTTTGAAATTATAGTATATATTTAATTATAGTAAAGAAAAATAATATTAATTATTAATGAAAATATATATTAATAATTTATTATTACCGAATCTAATTTAAATAATTTAACTATTTTTATAAATAGCATAAAATACATCAATCAATTTAAAAAAATAATATTTATATTCTTATAAATAAATATATTATAGAAATTAATTAATAGAATAAATTTAATATCAAAATAAATCTTTAAATTTATAATATATATAATATTATTATCTTTTATATTTAATAATTATTGGCTCTATTTTTAGCAAGCTTTTGATATCTATAAAATTTTTTTCAAGATTGAAATATGATATTCTATCAATTATTTAAATTTTTTAACAAGAATACTTGTTTTAATATATTCTTTGATTACTAAAAATAATTATCATTATGTAAGTTATAATTTGATTAATATACTAAATATAGTAATGTTTTCCAAATTATATTATATAAATAATTTTTCATTATTTTAATATTATATATTTTAAAATTTTTATGTGAAATAATAAATATCTTAAATTTACTATAAAGACACTAATTAAAAATTATTTAAAAAAACAATATATTATTTATTATTAAATTTAACTTTGAAAACTATACGAGAGAGCTATATATTGTTATAGTTTGATATAATAATTAATATTTATCTATAAACAAAATGTTTATTGGAATTTATAAAAGGGATAGTTTAAGCTTAATTTAATATTTTCTTTTATTTTATTTTTAACTCTTGCAAGGCTTCTGGAAAGTAGTCTAAAGGTCACGTGAGTTTGATGAAACAGGCCAAAGACAACTAACAAGATACTTTAGAGGAGTTTTATTAAAATATCAAGATGTAGGGCTTGGCACTGATCAAAGTGATTGTCCAGCAAATATGTGTCCAGGGACTATATTATAGTATGCTAAATCCTTTGCCAATGTTTTCAAGCTATAAATTCTGCTATAGTATACAATTTTCCATTATTCAAGGATTCTTCCTGATATTTATAAGTGGATCACATCCAGAATCGTGACGGACGGTTAAAGTTTCAAGGTGAGCAGACCTCCCGATCCGCAACAATATATATATAACACTTTTGATTTAAATCAATTATTATTTCTTTATAATATTATAATAATAATTCTATAATGACTTGAATAAGTTTTTTTTATAAATGTAGTTAAATTGTAATTGGTTTTATAGAATATTTCTTTCTAGCACTTAATATCAAGAATAATAACATAATATTTATAAACAAAACTTATATATAGTTTTATTGAAGGATTAAATCAAAATATATTTATATTCATTCATCAGCTATATATTAATTGATTAAATACTTAGTAATGATAATTTAATAACTAATCCAGATTTGATATTATTAAATAATTAAATATTTATTTTTTTGTAATAATATATCTATATAGTTAGTAACTAGAAGCTGAATTCAAAATTATCAATTCAACTTAACAAGAAACTTCAATATTGAGTTTTATAATATTGGGTTTTATGATATGTTTTGTAAATAAAGATCATTGATAGAAAAGTACTTATAATACAATTTAGCTAATTATTTATTAATCCTGTTTCTTACCTTATTGAGAATATATGTCTTAAAGATGACTCACTATTGAGACATCAAAGCAAAATATTCAGAAAAAACCCTTTCTATCCATGTCATTGCAAAGTTTAAATAATTCATTCAGTGGGTTATCTAGGATTTGGATAAATTCTTATAAGAGGAACTAAAGAGCATCATTTGATTATGGACCAACAAAGTAACTATTAATGAAGGGTAATGTGGACTTAACTATCAAATTGAGCTGGAGAGGTATATTCAAAATACAATAATAAATTAAATGAAATTATTTTTTCAAATTATAATTAATTATAATCTTTATTAATTATGTAAATATTATTTTGAATTTACGATAATAAGTCTTTTTTGAATATAATCTCAATATAATTATTGATATAAAAATTAAAAATAGAAAATTAGTACTCTTTATTGATTAATTACTTTCTATATTTTTAGTAAACTACTGGTATTAAAAACAGTTTTTTATACTCAGATTTGATTTTTCCTAAACTAATTAAATTTATTTTCAATTTTTTTAAATTTAAATTTTTGATAAATTAGGACAGTTTTATTTATACAGGCTTTAACTTAGTATATATATATATATTAGATATGGTAACTCTCCCCGATTTTTGAGTTAAATTACTTTATACAGCTCTAACCTTATATATTATATAATTATAATGCAAGGTAACAGGTATTTTGAAAATATATTCAAAACACCAATTAGAATAAATTAAATGAAATAATAATTTAAAATTTATTACTAACTTATTTTCCTGAAGATTTAAATAAGAAAAATATATCCTATTATAATCCATTATAATACCTGATATTTGTCGTTAAACAAAATACATATTGATCAAAATTTATTAATAGGATTGTTTCAACCTAAAAAACTATACTCTGTATATTAATAAAGAATTATATAAGGGAATATATAGTTGATAATTATAATGGTTTGCGGTAAAGGCTTTGGTTTTTGGTATTATCTAAATAAGCTTTATTGATATTTAGTTACTCTAGCTTTTTTGTGAAATTTTATCAATCTATAAAATTTTTCCTTTATATTTCCATTAATCAATCTTAGTTTAAATTCTAATATATATATACAATATACTTATATAACTAATCTGGAAGCTTCTTGAAAATTATAAGTAAGGTAAAAAAGCTTTTTAATATAGCTTTTTGCTATATTAATAAATGATAATATAAAAATATTAACTAATTTCAAGATTTGAAAAAATTTTTGATAATATCCTTTTCAATGTTAAAAAATTTACCCAGGAATTAATGGTAAGCTAAAATAAAAAATTTTAAGTTGTTTGTATATCTTGAATGTTTTTACAAGTCTTATAGCTGGGTTTTAATGGCAAAGATATAAGGACTTTAACAAGCATTATTGGATTTAAATATAATTATTATTAATAATAAATTTTTAGTGAAAAATATTATAATTTTATAAAAAATATAAAGTTGGAATTTCACTTATTTATCAATATTGTATTTTCTGCAATTAAAATTATATTTAAGAAACTAAAAATTAAAAGTTTCCTAGTTATTAATCTTTGATATAATAAATTAACATTAATTTTTGAACTTATTAGTAAATATTATTCTAAATTTAATCAGCATATCAAAGAAAATTTTTTAGTGTTATTATTATATTATATATAGTCCTTAGCATATTAAATCTAATATTGATTGTTATTTACATTTACCTATAATTGAATAACCAATTTGAATTATTTTACAAAAAATCGAATTATTAGATATTATCAAAATCAAAATTGAATAATTAAATTTTATAAATTATTGGATAATTTCACAGTTGGATTATATAATATGACACTATCAAATAAAATATAATTATTATTAATACAAATACAATTAGCTAAATACGAATCTGATTATTACTACCTTAACATAATTTCTATATAATTATAAATATATTCTATCTAGTAATAATATTCATTATTAATATTTTTATAAATCAAAAAATTATAATCAGAATCAAAAAAGGTTGTCTTACTTACCATGTTTGCAATTATATTTGCTATCAAAAAATTATAATAAAATAACAATAATTATAACAGGATGGTGAATACATAAAAACCTATATATCACAAGTTACAATTTAAATGTAAAAAATGAATCAATACTTTTCAGTTATTGTCAAAAAATATCTGAAAACCTTTTGTTAATATCAAAAGTATATATATATATCTTTTGAAATATTTTTCCATTCTTTATGAAATGTTTTGATAAAAATTCAAAGACCTATTTTCTTGATTATTCAATATAGTAAATAAGTCTTGTTAAATTAACTAATATATATTTATAAACTAATCATCAATGAATCTTTTAGATAAACTATTAATAAATAATTATATTTATAAAGTAATCAAAAGCATAAAAAATTTAACAAAATATTCATTCGATGGAGAAAACTATAACACTTTTAAGGGATTTTTATTTAATATATTGGGTTTTAATTATCTTTTTGAACTAGAAATCTTGAATTTGAACCTAGTGCTATAATATTCGACTACAAATTTCCATTCATAACAGTCAAATACAAAACTCTCATCTAATTTGCTCTGTGTCTTAACTACTCAAGTCGTTATAAACTACTTTGGTTTTCCACCTAGTATCTACTTTCATCCTTAACTCATCACTCCACTATTATTTATCGTAAATATATGAGTTCTCTAAAACCTATTTCTAATCTTTTAGTGTAGTTTATTAACTTATATACTTGTCAATTTCGAATTAATATCTATTATTGCAATGCATCCTGTCTTTATATTTATTTAAATAGTTCAACGTTCATAATTGATTTCCACACGCTCCTCACACTGATATAATGTGCATATCCCCCTAAATACTCTGAATATTCCTATCTGTTACCTCAGATCATTGCTCTATCTACCTTTAATTTCGAGTCCAAACCTCTAGTTCATGCCACACAAGATTTAATCAGTTCAAATTAAATTTAGTGATAATTTTTAATTATTTGAATAAAGGTTCATATATTAAAATGTAGAAAAATATCAATGTATAGTTAAATGGCCTAATCAATTTTTGAAAATTAGGAACTATATGGAATTCAATTTGGTTTTAAAAACTCGTAAATTGAATTGAAACGATGCGTGATAATGTGAATAGGTTTTGTTAGGAAAATAGTCCAAAAAATGATATAAGAAAGAGGATTAAATTTTCTTTATTTGCTCAAATCAACTCCACCATTACCAAGGTATGATTTTTATACCCAGTTAAATATAAGAATTTATGTCATTAATTTTGTTTAATTCAATCATTTAATTGATTAATATTAATATCCAAGTTTCGATTTATATAATGGCATATTATATATTATTGGATTTCTTTATTTCAGAAGGTTGATTAGAATTATAGTAATTGTAGGTGTTTTAATTATTCTAATCTCAGATTTGTTAATATTGAAATAAACAAATATAATTTCATTTACAATTCTTTCACAATATATTAGGTTATAATTCTCTCTGTAGAAATATTCACGAAATTGATAAGAAATTATTACCAGTGATATTATCACTAAATATCACATAAAGCAAATTAGTTCAAATGATTACACATTTAGAAATGATGAATAAATTTTAATTTATAAGAGATCAACTAGAATTAAGGTCAAGAAATGTGTTATGGTAAGGTAGTTCCATAAAGCAATATCATAGTTCCTTTTTGAATAAATCAAATGTTAATATTTGATCAACGTTCAAAAATATCAAATTTTTATATTTTTCGATAAGTAATGATATTGTCAAGAGACTAGTCTCACTATCAATTATCATTGTTTCAATAAATTGAAATAACTATGAACTTATTGAATATAACCCCCTTTATACCTCAGTTAATAACACGTTTTCTACGATCATAATCCATAGTCTTGATGATAAAATTGCTTATTTAATAATTGTTAATACCATTATTGATCATTTAATATTTTATAATTTTTTCATCGCTTCAACGTTTATAAACAGAATAATTAATTGATATTTTGAAGAATAATTATATTGGTTCATTATTGATGAAATTGTCACTTGATGGACGAAGCCATTATCAAACCTTAAAAATTAACCTAATAATATAGATTTTGTATTTTCTTGGTTGATAAGAGAGTTTGCAGTGTAAACTTCTCAAAGGCTGGAAGCTGGATCGGCTTAAACTGAAATGAAATTTCAATAGACTTAAGTCTAAAGGACATTTAAGGCGGCAATAAAAAATAAGTCATTATGAATACTCAGTTTCAGCTCAAGATTTAACCTTACAAATACTTATATTCAATATAATTAACAGGTCTAAAGCAGCAATGACCATTATAGTGATGTGCATCTCTATTTTTGCAGGTTCTATTAATTCTCACAGAATATTGAACTTTTTTTTCAACGAGATACAATAAGAATCAGTCATCAAAGTGTGCATATTCTATTAATGTTCTTTGAGATATTATATATCCTTTTATGCAATAAATTTATTAAAGTGATTTACTTAATGAAAGGACTTTAAATTTATTTTAATATAGCTTTATCTATTTATGATAGAGCTGATGTATAAACCGATATCTATGAAGTTATAGTGAGCTCATCTTTCATTTTCTTCCCTTTTGAAATATTAGTTAGCGATATAATTAACTGTAACATGCAACTAAGAAAAGGGCCGTTGCGATTCAAGTTTGATATTGTTTTTGTCATATTTTTTACTATGTGTTCTAAAATCGTACTTTTGGTTTCATGTTTTATTACTTATTCTCGAATTGCCTCATATATTTTAATATCTAAATATAGACTTGATGACCATTATTTCGGAAGCTTTTCTAGGAGCTAATTATTTTATTATATGACTGGATGAATTTGTCAATACTTGGTTCTTGAAGAAGATAATCTTTTAGTATAAATTCGTCGAATTTATGAATACATATACATTAGTGATGGACGGTGATTTTGTTCTTTTCATTAATGGTATTTGCTTCCAGTTATATTCTCCTAAACTTATTTATGTCCCAGTTGAAAACAATCTAAAAACTTCTGATATCAAGTTTTAAATAACGTTATGAATTATTTATCTAATAAAAAATTGAAATTATATGGTATAAGTATTGCTATATTAAGATTTTACAAACAAAATTCGTATTATATTAAGCCAACATAGATTATAACTTTCTATGTTATCAATATTTCTATGGAATATATAACATTAAATTTTGACAGAATTGGTTTCAATTCACAACTGAAACATATTTTCAAATATGACATAAGAAATAAATCCTTCAATAACTTTAATTGATTTTATTTAATTTGGCACTAATCAATTAAATATGAGTAGATAAACTAATATTTATAAGTATTACAATGTTTGATGATTTCGAATGCATTATAAAAATATAATACAATATACCCTTAACAAAGTTTAACCACAAGTTTTTTCTTAATAATATTAAATATGTTTTTATTTCATTATTTAATATTTGATACACAAAAAATCTGAATTCAAGATTAAATCAGTTTATCTTAAAAACAACATTAAGAAACTCTATCAAGTTACCACAAAATATATTAACTTATCAACCATCATTAATTTTGCTCTAAATATTTTTGATATTTTAATGTTTAATATATTTTGAATTATACAGATATTTGAAAGATATAAAATCTGACTACTTATTAGTTATAATATTATTCTACAACATAACAATCTAATGATTTATTATATATATTAAAATACATATAGAATATAAGTATGATAGAATTATTATTACCTTGAATTTAAAGTAATGGGAAATTTTTTAATTTATGATTTTTCAAACATATTATTAGTTTGAAATAAATAAATATATACAAAGTTAATAGGAAATTATATATTTTTAATATATGTATATATGTAATAATTTTTTTGATTAAAAAATTAACTTTTTAAAATTGGTTGTTTAATTTAATTATGTTTAAACTAAATAATAATGATCAAAAGTTTTTTATTTTAATATTAGTGAAACTTAACCATTAGCCCTTTAAAATTATTTAAAATTTACAAGTAACTTTTAATAATAAAGTATTATTTAAATTAATAATTTATTGCTAGGTAAATTACTTTAAGGTTAAGAGAAAAATTATCTAAAACCTATTAAAATTTAAAAAACCAACTTCAACTATTTTTCTTTTAATTGTTAATAAAGTGAAAAAATATATTAAAAAGCACTTTTTTATTTTAGTAAAAGAATTATCTAAGCATTTTAATATTAATCTTATAAGTATTTTATATATATTAAAGTTTAAACTTAAATTAATAAATAAAAATATAAAATAAATACCTTATAATTTAACTAAAGCTTAAAAAAAGTTAAAGTAGTTATTACAAAATAAAACTTACTAAAATATTATTAGAAGCTTAAACTTTTATAATAAATAATTATAATTGATGAATCTTAAATCTTTATATATAATCTTTTATTAAAACACAAATTAAAATGTTAGATTAAGTTAAATCAACCTCTTTTACAAATCCCTTTAAATAAACATTTTATTAATAAGTGAATATTAATTATTATAATAGATTAAAATAGTATATGCTATTTTTATTTAGTTTTTAAAAGAAAATTAATTAATAGTAAACTTTATATTACTTTTTTAAATAAAAGTATTTCTAATTAGTATTTTTAATATAATTTAAGAAAACCTATTATTTTACATGGTAATTGTAAAATACATAAATCTAAAGCTGTAAAAAACTTTCTAATTAAAAATAACAAGAAAAAGCTACTACATCTAGTATACTCTTTAGATTATAACTTATGTGATTATAATTGCTTTAGGTAATTAAATAACCAGCTTATAAGAAAGAAAATTTCTACAGGAAAATTTAATTGGTTTATAAAACATCAAATTTCAGTCTTTAATAAAAAGAACTGATTTTTAGGTGTTAAATCTTTGTTAAAAGTATAGCAAAAAGTTATTAATAATAAAAGAAACTATTAAATTTATATTATATATTTATTTTTATATATCATATATTAAAATATTTATTTATTTTAAATTGCAAAAAATTCCCATTATTAAAAATACAGAGTAATAATAACCAAAATATAAAAATTTAATTATTGATATTATTAATAATTTACAATAAGTTTACTATCTGGCTTTAGATTTTTTAACTTTAGTATCACTGTTATTTTTTCAATGTGTTAACTTGAATTCAGTATTGTGTTACAAATTGGCTATATATTAAAGGAATTTTAAATTTGATTTCAAATATAAGATATTAATTTACTAAAATAAGGTCAAATCTTGTATTTAAAATACATTACACAATGTTCAATCCTAAAATGGTAAACGATATAAATAATATTTAGTAATTTGAAATTTGAATATAAATACAGATTGAAAATTAAATTTTTCTTTTTATTATCATTAATATTTGAACAGAAATCAAAAGCATATTTTTAAAATTTATATATAATGAAAAACTTTATGTCAAGTATTGGAACAGATGCAGACAGTTTGTTTGATGATTCAGATGATACAACTCTTACCATAGAAGGAATTATTACTGGTATTGTTTATATAACAATTGGTCTAATTTTTGTCTTCCTTGGAAAGAGATTTCCCCGATCCTGTTCTGCGATTATGGGATTTGTTTTATTTGTCGCAGTTGGGGTTGGAATTATGCTCGGAGCTTACCAAAGTTCTTCAGGTGGTATGTCGATTCTTGCTGTTGTATTGGTACCTCTGGGCATTGGATGTCTTGCTGCATTTCTTTTTGCTTTTTTTATTAGAATTGGAATACACTTGGTTGGTTTCATGTTTGGAGCTGACATTGGTCAAATAATTTATTTCTTTATTGGTTATCCTTCTCTTGGTCTATTTTTGGGTCTGACTATTCCCCTTGGTCTGATTGTTGTCTTTTTAACTTATCGTTACATGGATAAAATGATTGTTATTAGCACTGCATTTATTGGTTCCCAGACATTTATGGAGGGAATTAGCTCCTTAACTCTTATTAGTTACTTTAGCTTTACGATTGATACTAAGATAAGGGCGTTTAATGCTTCTTTTTGGGGAATGTTTGCTGGATCAATTGCTTTGGCACTGCTGGGAATGTGGTTTCAATTCTATCGCTTTCGTACTTATGATTATCTACCAAAAAAGAAAGTTAAAACTGAGGCAATTAATGAATGCTAAAATAATATTTTTATCCAATCTTAATCTATGGATTTAAATAATCACTAATTAATTCGTTCTCCTGATTGCTCACTAAAATACAATTAATAACTAGATTTTAGGGCCATATATGTTAATACTAAAGGCATATATAAATTTCATTTTAATTCTGTAGTTAATGGATTATTATATATATTTATAAACATACTTTTCATATTTTTGAATTAATGTTTTTATTATGATTTGTAATAAATTTATACATTATCGCTCAAATGATTTTAAATATGAATTTTTTGAAAAATATGTAATAACCTATGATCTATTTAATTAATATTGCCTAAAATTTATCGTATAATTTGCCAAAATTAAACTATTATCATTTTAATTATATAATACCTTAATTCTGTGACGCCCAAAAATGCCCAATCAATATGATCATATATTTTTGAATGATTTAGTCAAATGGGAGGTTCATGGGCGCTTGATTGATTTCAAAACAACAGATGCATTCATAACCTCCTATTTCTGGCATCAAAAAAATTTTCTACAAACTATGAATTTAGAAATTAATTACAAAGTTATAATAAATATTTTCTGCTTAATTCAGAACTTTATTGACAAAAGTGTTTGATATGTTTTATTTATGAATCAAATTATATGCGTAAAATATTAGAAGGAGTTTCATTAACAAATTTGCACTTAAATTTGTTATTATAGTTAGTTGGCATACAGAAATAAATTACCATTTTTCCTAAGGTTAATTGCTATATCAAAACTGATCAAATTCATAATTTAATTTATTGGAAATTACTGGATATTACATTGTTATATAAAATTGAATAATTACAATATAATCTTAATTATCAAACACTAGAATGCGTAATCATATTCATAAATTTCAATATATAATGTTTAAATCAAAAATACATTTTGAAAATATATAAATTTATGGAAATTCTTATCATTTATAATTTATCAAACAATCAGTAATTTATGAATAAATAAATTATATCACTGAAAATCTTCCGATCAGTTACGATTCATTATAATCTAAAGACAGATTATACTGGAATAAATGTGGTCTAAATCTTATAAGCCATATATCTTTATATTAAGTATCGTGATCACATTTTTTTTGAACTAAATATTTTTTTTATCATTTTGAACATAATTAAAAAATGAAAAATGTGGTTGGTGGAGTAAAAAATGGGCCAGATAAGTAAATATTCAAGTCAAATACTTTTTGCGAATAATAAATTAATATTTATGTGATTTAATATTTTAATTTGAACCAGGTCAAAAATTTATTTAGTTAATATATGTTGACTTATTGAAGAATGTTTGAGAAATGAAGTCAACGCATTATGATATCCATGAGGAAAGAGGTGTTACTAGACCATGGAGTATATCAGGTGTGATTTTTATAATAGTTGAATTAACCTTTTTCTTTTGAAGGCAAGATTAGAAGGCTTATGTTTTGAATCTATTGGGTTTTTATTTATTTCTCTGTTTTCTACTGTTATAATGACTATTGCTCAAGGAACATATTACGGTGCTTCAGGCTATATAATTTTATTGATTATTAATGGTACACTTTTTTTGGTGCAATTGCATTTTGATTTTTCATTGATGCTGATAACCATCAGAATGATTTAATTTTTAAGTTGATAAAGTATTCTATATCAAGATAAATTATATATCTAATTTATTTTCTGATCTCGATATTCCTCTCAATTTAATTGAAATGCTTAATTCGTCATATATTGCAAAATTGGCTGTTGTTAGTATTTTATATATTGATTAGCAAATATTCATTGAAATGGTTACCTTGTTAACTTTTATCAAAAATTTGAAAATTAGTCAAATATCTAAAATTTGATTCAATTAAAGCTATACTGGGAGAAGATTTACTGGTTCCACTTTTTTGACATCATATGAAATTTATGTTCAATTATATATACTTGGCATCATTTAATATCTTCCAAAAAAGTCAACACTACTATTATTTATAAATGTCAAAATTTATTTTTATAGCACAGATGTATATATTCTAATTTATTACAAATAATTTTAATATATTTACAATATTTTATAGATTAAATTCAAAAATTATTTATCATTACAAATATTAAATAATGGTAATATTTTAAAATATAAATTAAATATAATTTATACTTTATTATCTATTTTTATATTGAGAGATATTAAATATCAAATTAATATATTGTATAATAACAGGATCTGCTTTCCATACCTTTTGTAAACTTATAACACTCAAAAAAGTTTTTTTATTAAAGATTGAAATATGATATTTCTAATATCTATTAAAGCTATTGATTGGAATTTTCTTTTCTATATGTATATTTTTAATACCTATAAGCAATTATAACCATTGTTATATTTGAGTCAAAAAATTAGGCATGTTTAAGTTAAGAGATAATGCTTTAATAAGTGTAGCTAATATTTTTAATTGTATTTTCTATAATACAAATATGTATAATTCTTTATGGAAATAAAAGAAAATCTCCCTGGGTTTATAATTTATCTTTATATTAACATATCTTTAATCTATATAGTTTTTACTTGTATAAAAATGACTTTCAATGATGTTAATCCCAACATCATTTCAAACCATTCCAAAACCTATGGAATTATAAATATTGGAGCTTTATAACAATTATATAGGTTAAAATCTTATGAATATATTAGATAGGATAAATCTCTCTAATAATATAATTCAAAATCTATTAAATTATTAATATTATATTTTTTCAATTAATTTAAAATAAGATAAAAATATTAAATTTATAATAAAAATATCAATCAGAAATTATTATATTTAAAAAATTATTATTAATTAATATATTCTAAAATTAAATAGTTTAGCATATTCTATTATAATTTGTTAAAGCAAATAATATTTAGTTTTAAATACAAAATTTTTTGTTAAAAATTATATATTTGGTTGTTTTAGCCTAATTTAATATTTTTCAAGCAAAGGATTATATAAAAAATTTCAAATATAAGAACTATGATAATTTGATGTAAAAGCCTTTATTTTTGATTATTTCTTGACAAGTTCTTTTTAGCTATATTTATTTTAGTTTTTTTCTAAATTATTATTTAATTATTATACTCATTTTATATTTTTTTTTAAATTAAACCAGGTTTAAACTAGAATATATAATATGCTTTTATAATCTTAAAAGAAATTAACTTGATAGCTTTTGATTAAAATAAAAATTTATTAATGGATATAAATGAATATAAATGAATTTATTAATAAAAATAAGATTAATAATAAAAATCAATCTTTTTGGTTTTAGTGAATTATGAATAATATCTTTTTCAGCATTGAAGTGAAAAATCTAGTGACAATGGGTAATTTTGAATAGAATATCATTTTTATAAGCTTAAAATAAATAATAGATGATTTATAAGGTTTGTGGATAAAACTTAAGGATGCTGAAATAAATCATTTTAATGGCCTTTATCTATGCTAAGCATAGTTAAAATTAACAATAAATTTTTAAATAGAGATATTTTAAGGAATAATTATAGTAAATAAATATATATATTGTGAAATATTAAATTCTCTTATTAATTCTGTATACAGTTTATTTTTTTAAGCTAACAATATGTTTGAAAAATCACAAATTAATAAATTACCATTACTTTCTTTCCTAACTGATATTATCCTGTTTTAATATTTATTTTTACTACAGAAATGGTAATCATTTGATCTGAATTTTTTATTTATAAACTGTTAAAATATATTAATTTTTTTCTCAATTTTATAATCATATTTTCTATGATTTTATAATTCTTTATTATTGTAAAATTTATTTGAATTAATAACTTCATTTTGATCATATGATGATTAGATAATAATATTGTGTTATGAAATAATTATTGGTGATATATGTGATAGATAAATATTTCAAAATCCTAATATCAATCCCAATAGCGCTTATGGATGTTTAAACCGTGCACATCACAAAATTCAACGAAATTAAAAAAAAGAATAAGCTAATATCCAAGGATAATCTTTAATATTTTAGTATTAACTATTATAAAAGAATTTGTTAATAGATAATGGCCAAAATTAATTAATACTACCAAAATAATATCATTAAAAAACTTAATAGTTAGAATGAATTTTGATATATTTAATTCATTGATATCTATTATATGAATAAATATCTCGATGAATGAATATCTATCATCACTAATACTCTAATTCCAATATATGATATTATATGTTTAAAAATATAGGATAGCATTGTCATTTGTAAAATTTTGTACTTTAAATAGTTAAAGAGCTCTGTTCGTAATAAAATATATAATCATTAAATCGATCATATATATTAATTAGAATTTCTAACAGAATAAACTATCTTTTTATCTATATTTTTATTCGAGATTTATATTTCACTTTACAAGCCTAATGCAATGAAAACTTTTACTCATTTGTTTGAAATATGCTATTTAATAAAATTATATAATTCTCGCAACCTTTGAACCTGTTAATTATGAACTAATGGATTCAAAGAATATACAGAATATTCTGAATTTGATAACAACCTGCGTGATTTGATTTTCAAAATAAAGTCGAGTAATCGAATATTTCAATTACTGAAATACAACCAAGAGAGTTTGATTATAAATACCAATCGAATATACATTACTTTTAAACAATCTATATAATTTCATCTTATCTAATAGTTAGATACGAACCATTACCAAAGATTATTTACTTTATACAAAATGACCTATTTTTTGTCGAGTTTTCCAGCATCAAGTAGCATGTATTATCATGATTCTTTCCAAAGACTTACTGCATCTTCTGTTACGCTTGGTGTTATATTCATGGCAATTGGGGTTTCTTTTACCTTCTTCGGAAAAAGGGTAGTTCGATTTTGCTCTGCAGTTGCTGGATTTTTACTATTTGCTCGAATTGCGTTGATTATAATTTCTGCTGCTTCCTATAACTCTTACAATCAAATCTCTAATACTATGGTGATAATTATACTTATAATTTCAGGTATTATTGGATCTCTAATATTTGGATATTTTATCAAAGCTGGTATCTATCTCATTGGTTCTTTGTTTGGAGTAGAAGTTAGTCAATTGATTTGTATATTCATTCCTTATACTTTTTTTGGTTTGTATTTGATTTTGACTATTTGTTTTGTTATTATTGGTAACTTTTTAACTCATAAATATATGAATAGAATGATTGTTATTAGTACTGCATTTATTGGTTCCCAAATATTCATTGAAGGGGTTGCAATTTTAACCTTAATCAAATATGTCAACATCGGCTATGCAAACGGATATTATTCACCTTTAAGTGCATTTTGGCAAATGATTACTGGATCTTTTACTATGGCACTCCTCGGTATGTGGTTTCAATTTCTACTATACGGCTCCTACGAATATCTCCCAGCAAAGCCTGATAAAGTAGAAACTATCAATCAATGCTAATTTTAGTTTTGTGTATAATTTTGAAATAAATTAATTTTAAATTTCTCTCAAAATATTATAAAAATTAGATTGCACACATTAATATATTATTTGGAATTTCTATAAATTTGCCTATATTAATTAGCAGTTCAAAGTAGTGTAATGCGTTAAAAATGGTAATAACAAAAATTATTAAAGTATTAAAGTCTTAAAAATAATATTTATATCAAGTTATTGATAATTTTCAATGGCATTATTTTCTACATTATTATATAATACTATAGAATTAATATTGTAATTTGATCTAATGTAATTAGTTTTAAAAATAAATATATTAGAATTAGAATTTGGTTACATCATAATGTATGCAATACCTTTTCCATTGATTTTATAAATTACAATATTAGTATTATATACATATTTTATTTATCCTAGGAAACCAAATATAAAACTGAATAACCATAAATTTTATATTATAATCAAGATATTTTAATTGATTACTTAAACTATCTGTTTCCTGAAATACTGATTTCAATTTTATCAATAATATAACATATATCAAAAATATTTTGAAAATCAAATTTTGATTTCATTTTAAATTCCTTGAGTGTTTAGTTTTTTTGATAATATATTTGTTATTTGTATAAACATTGAATTTAACCATTAATTATTACTTGATAATATACTGTCGTAATGAAAAAATATAAATGATTCGAACTATATTATTAATAATATTAATAATTATCAATTAATAGAGTTCACTAATTATTGAAAGTCTAGAAACCAATTCTCACTTATAAAATAGTTTTTTTATCTAGTTCCCAGCCATTTCCTCTATTTATACACCCTGCCAACTTTCTCCTATTTTGATTGAAGCACAACCCCAGTCAGCACTACTGATTAGTTATATAGGATACCGATCAATAATATAATATATGCCTGCCTCTGAAAATACACGGATGGATCTTTAACACCCTAGCTATCTGGTTATAATCAATACTCTCCCTTAACTCATTTTCTCATAGTTGCTACTGGATCAGATTTCCATTCTATTTCATTCGAGCAACATATTTCTTTAGGTGTCAAAATGTTGACTGATCCATAAATCTGTAAATCAATATGTTAATAATCTATATATATATATCATATATCACTTTGTTTACAGTCTATCTAATAAAAATATAAATTATTATTAATAATATTTGTTATTATTTCCTAATTCAGTTTGTTTTTGTTTTGGGGAATTAATAATGAATTAATTGAAATAATATGACAATAGTGAAACGGGAATGAGAATATTATGAATGAAACGCCATTAAAACTTAATAGAAGCTATTATATTAATATCAAGTTGAACGACTAATTATTATTGGATTAAATGTTTCTTTGTACTTCTAGTACAAAAATAAGTCTGAAAAAACAATGAGAAATCTCGAAAATACCCAATTTTTCCATTTAGCAGATCTGGGAACAGAGTATTAGTTGCACTTTGAAGATATTGAGGCATAATGATATGAATTAAGTTGCTGACGACCGTTTGAGTGATTGTTGGTTCGAATGGTCGTTGATGAATTGGTCTTAAGGATAGTATGGCATTATTTTGTAAACATGGAATATGTAAATAGTTTATTTTGGAAGAGTATTATGTGATAATAAGTGATAAAAGAGGAGGGGTCTCTTGAGAGTGCGTGTGAAGAGGGTGCTTTTTCTGTTATAGAAGTATTAGACAGAATTGTGCAAGTCTTCACATTCTAAAGGGATTTGGGAAGTGAATACAATGACACTGGTTGAAATTTTAGAATTGTGACAAAAATAAAATATAAATACCCAATAATTTTTACGTCATCTATGTTTACATTAATTAAGCAAATGTACATTTATGAATCAGTTCAAGGAATTACTAGGCACATTTATAACTTATTTTATGTCAGGTATTCAAGCAGAGAGTATTCCCTAATATAATCATTATTCCAGAAGCCTTAATACATATACCATTATTTTTGGTATCATTTATCTCATAATTGGATCGATTTTTTTCTTGAAAAAAGATTAATTCAATTTTGTCATGTTGTTGCTGGATTGGCTCTCTTTGTCATGATCATATTATGCATTGTAATTGCCCCTCCCACTAATTCTTATTTTTAAAATAAAATGTCATGTGATGTAATTTTGATGGTTTTCAGTGGGGCTGGTCTAGTTGGAGCATTTTTATTTAGATATTTTGTAATAGCAGGTATCTACCTGCTTGATTTCATTATTGGAGCTGAAATTGGTCTAATAATTAATTTCTTTATCCTCTATCCTTCTCTTGGTCTGCTTTTAGGTCTCACTATTCCCCATGATCTAGTTGCTGTCTTTTTAACTTATTTTTATATCTATAAAATGATTGATATTATCACCACTTTTATTGGTTTCCAAACATTTATAGATGGAATAAGCTCCTTTACTCTTATTAATTACTTTAGCTCTATGATTAATTCTAAGCCAGAGGCACTAAATGCTTCTTTTTGGGAAATGTTTGCTGGATCAATTGCTTTGGTATTGCTGGGTATGTGGTTTCAATTCTATCGATTTGGTAATTATGAATATATTCTAGTAAGAAAACTGATAGTATGTTCTGCCGATCATTGTTAATTTTTATAAATTTCAATATATAAAAATCAATACTATATCTGAAAATTTTTTTCGAATTAATCTCCAACATTGAGTATATTATATTTATATTTTCGTTCTTTTTTGCATTTAAATATATGATTTCTAATTAACGTTTATCAGTGGTAATATTCGTTAAAATATTATATTTTTAATATTTTTCAAAATATATCTTAATAAAAAAAGTAATCATACCATGCTTAAATTTTATAATCATTATTCTATACATATTTTTATTGAAATTATTACAATTTTAAAATTTTCTTTGAATAATATATTTTTCTTATAGCGTCATTCAAACTTCAATATTTTTTATTGACAGTTTTATTGAATAATATTTTAAATATTAAAATTCTAAATCAAAACAAGTTAATAATTAATTTGGGTGAACCAATTCAAGTATCATTTGATCATATAAAATTTTAATATTAATAAATAATATTAAATATAATAGAATTTATAAAACTCCTTAATATAAAATTGGTTTAACAACATCGATTTAAAATAGTCATCAATATATGTGCAAATAAGAAGATATTTTGGAAATATTAATAATGATTTGTAAAGATACTGGAAGTAATTACTATTATTTGATTTTTAAAATCTTAACAATATTCTATTAAGAATAATATTATATCAGCATTATTTATAATATCCAATTATCAGTATAAATTTATAATTTTAGTAATATAACCTAAAGGATCATTGATCATAAGGATTATCATAGGTCAAAAAATTACAAATAATTAGTAATATCTCATTATTCCTAAATTGGATTCTTTTATTTGTTTATTTTTTTTGTTTGAATATAATTTCTAGAAATAATGGGTAAGGTTTAACAAATTTTAATATAGCGATGAGAATATTATTATTCAAAAAAAATTTAATTTCTAATAAGTTCAATTCTTTTCCTTTCATATCAGGTTTGATGAATAATTATTATTGGATAAAATTTTAAGTTTAACATAAAATAGAACATTTAGTCTAGAAACAAATAACATAAATTGCAATTTAGAAAATTAAATAAAATTGACAGGAGTATAAATACAAATTTAATATCACTTATTCACTAATAGAATATTATATTATTTAATCCCCAATTTAATTATGAATCAATTTAAAAAATTATATAGTTATTTTATACTTTTTTACTTCATGGCAGGTGTTCAAGCAGCTAGTACCTCCAGTTATTATAATTATGATCAAAAGGCTCTTAATATTGTTATGATTGTAGGTGGTGTTATTAGTATTATTACTGGCTTGATTTTCGTCTTTCTAGGAAAAAGATTAATTCGATTCTGTTCTGGAATTTGTGGATCGGTACTAGTTGCTGGAATTGCATATGCTATGATTATTGGTGTTGCTAATACAACTCAAAAAGAAATTCCAAATGGAGTTTATTTATTTGTAATAATTGGTGGTTGTTTTCTTGGAGCATATATTTTTGCATATTTTGCAAGAGCAGGTATATATCTTATTGCACTTATTTTTGGAGCTCAACTTGGTCAAATAATTTACTTGTTTGCTGGTTATCCAGCTCTTGGTCTATTTTTGGGTCTGATTATTCCCCTTGGTCTAATAGCTAGCATTTTAGCTTATCGTTTTATGGATAAAATGGTCATTATTAGTACAGCATTTGTTGGTTCCCAAGCATTTATGAGAGGGATTGATATTTTTACCCAGATTGGTTATATCAGCTTCAGTATTTACGAGAGATATAATTTAACTAATACAGGTTTATGGGGAATGTTCGGGGGATCTATTGCTTTAGCACTTCTTGGTATGTGTGTTCAATTCTATTTTTTTAGATCTTATGGATATCTTCCGACAAAACTGAAAAATGATACAGAATCGAATCTAATTCCTTTATAAAATATTTCTATTATTTGGTAATATATATCAATTCCTTAAGTGTTCTATAATATTTAATTAAAAAGCATAACTTCAGTTTAACTTATTTGCATTATTTTGAAAAACTATATTAAATTAATTTGAAAATGTTTAAATTTACTGTTATTGATTGTATTAAAATGATTCTAAACAATCACAATTGGTATCAAAAATTATATAAAAATATCAATTGATGTTCAAATTTGATATTAAGAAAGGATGTATTATTTTAATTGAATGTATTGTATTTTTATACAATTACATCAGATAATAATATGCATACATGAATAATATTAAATCAAAGGATATTTTATAGATATTTTAGTAAAAACATTATTAATGGAACTTGTAAAATAAATAGATATTTATTAAACCAATGATATTTTTAAATGAAAAATATCCTAGTTTCGACGAAAAAAATCTTTAAAGTTACTTGACGAATAATCTTGAACTATTTTTAAACAAGGTTTTAATAAAAATTTAAAAAATATTTATGATTCGGAATTTTTTGAAATATTGTATTTAACAAATCCGGAAACAGAGTATTAGTGGTAGTTTGAAGCTTTGGAGGCATAATGATCTGAATTAAGTTACTGGCATCTGAGAGTGAGCACTCGGCAACTTGGGTAACGACTAGTTGCTCGAGTATCGGCTCGAACGGGCCTTGGGGGGTAGGGATTAATGCTAAATTATACATCATTTTTGAGAGGATTCAGGGTACGGATGCTTAATTAGGGATTAGTGGTAATTAAATAAGTAGTAGAAATAGTTATGATAGTTAGTAGTGGAAGAAAAAAAGTAGAGTCCTTAAGAGAGTTTGTGAAGAGAGCGATTTGTTTGTTATAGGACTATTAGGGAGAATTGTGCAACTCTTGTTATTCTAAAGGAATTTTAGGTGTGAATACAAAGACACACTTTGAGATTCCAGGATTGTGGTACAAAGTATTAGATTAACCAGCTTTTCAATAATTTAATCGAACGTTTTTTATATACTATATGAGGTTCAATCTAGTTTGTAATCACTTCAAAACTTATATTAGAAATGACTATCAATATCACTTAAATAATTTTTACATTTCCTATTAATTATTCAAATTTAGACAATTTTATTAATTGAATATTTGTCAATGAGTTTATAATTGAGTAATGCTTCACTAATATTTCATTTTTTAATATATTTTTCAATTTTATTTAATCATAAAAATTTTAATTATATTTGATAGCCAATTGTAAATATATATTAAATGTATATTTTATTAAAACGAAACTTCACATTCATATTAATATAAACTCTTATCGAATCGTTTATTATATTGTTAAATCTAAAATTTAGCATTATATTCTAATTTTGTGATATTCAAAATATATGCCTTATTTATATTACTTATATAATTTATCATGATTAAATCTAAAATATATGATATATTATATATGATTAAAATAGATATTTTTTATTTTTTTTTCTTAACAAAGTACAATATTAAGTGAAAAGAATATATTTTTCATAATTTTTAAATAATAAAACATTTGACCTTAATATAATTTTTTTTAATTTTATATATTCGCTTTAACTTTGTAATTTTTTAAAAAGTTAGAAAATTTAAAAAATAATGTATGTATATATATATATATATATTAAGCTTTTAAGGCTAATTCAAAATAATGTTGTGATATCCATAAAATTTAATATTCGACATCAATATAGATATTTTAATATTGGAGTTTGATATTTTCAAAAATAAAGTTGTTGAAATACTTTTAATATGTATTGAAATAATGTTGAAAATTATTGTTCTTCTATAAATAATTTTGGAAACTGACTAAAATTATCATAAAGCATCATACTGTTGTGGTTTATAATACGATTTTTCAATAAAGATGGTTTATATTAAGTTATTTAAATAGTTGATTCAGTTAATGTTATAATCAATAAAAATAATAGTCTTAACTATCTAATCGAGGTGGACGCTTAATTTTGAAATCCAACAATATTAAACAAACTCAAAAGCTTGGAAACTATATTTTCTAATAGGCTATTGTGGATTAAGACTGTTTTTACAATATATATAGTAGAGACTGCCCAATTTTTTATCATTGAAGAAATTATTCAAAAATATGTAAAATAAGAAGTTTTGAAATATAAATTCATATAATGTTTTGGAAAAAAAAATTATATTCCTCTTATTTATCAAAGTTTGATTTTAATTTTATTGAATAAAATAAATCTAGGATTATTTAATCTGATAATAATTTAATCCATTTTTAAAAGAAACTCAGAAAGAGATTGTAATTCACTATTATATAATATTTTGTGATGATTTAAAGTTATGAAATAATGGTTTTAACCTTAAACGATATCTTTATTGAAATAATATAGAACTCATATTGTATTTTTTATTGAAATATTGTCGATTTTAAATGTTTTTATTCAATGTATAATATTCAAATATTTTATTTCTAGAGATATTCAATCTTATTGAGAGTTCAATTATATTCAGAACTTGAAATTATTAAAATATTACAATAGAACTGAAATATATTTAAAATATTGTGCAAAATGAATGTGAAACAGTATTGTTAAATATTTTCTTGTGTATGAGCTATACGATATTCATTAATCTTGCGTAAATTTAATAATTCTTGTATGTAATTAGATTACTAGATAATATTGACAGTTTTGATAATTGGAATAAAATGATTTTAATAAAACATAGAAAAAAGATGGAATAAAGGTATAGTATTAGAACATTTATGATTTTTTCATCAATTCGTACTATCCATTTCCATTTTAAATTATATTAATTACTCATTTGCTATAAATCAGTTTAAGTCACTTTTATTTAAATGACCTATTTTTTATCATGTATTCAAGTGCCATCATCCTCCTTTGATTAAAATACTAATATATACACCCTTGATACATTTGGAATTATCGTTGATATTATTTGTCTGGCAATTTAACGCAACATCATCTTCCTTTGAAAAAGATTGTCTCAATTTTTTCCGAGGTTGCTGGCTTTTCATCATTTGTTGTGATAGTATGAGCTACAACGTTTGGTGTTGCTGCTAACCCCAAATATTGAATTGCAGATATTGTCCTAATAGCGGCAATTATAGTTATTGGTTTTATGGTAGCAACTTTCTAATTGTATAAGCAAGCATTTATGTCGCAAGTTTCATTTTTGGAGTCAAAATTGGTTTAATGTTATATATTTTCATCAATTATATTATTCTTTTGATCAATGTTTTAAAATCAATATTTCATTTCGTCTTTTGGTTATCTTTTCAACTTAATGCTATATGAATAGAATGCTACTAAATAATATAGCATTTATTGGCTCCGAAGTATTTATATAAGTAGTAGGATTTTTAATCCATATTTGATACCCAATTATTATCTTTGTATCTCGTTATTATCAGTTTTCACCTACTCTATTGGGAATATTGACTGGATCTATTGCTTTAGCGCACATCAGTATGTGGTTTCAATTAAATCAATTACCACTTATATTTCTTTGCAGCCAAGGAAGGATGAATGAATGTTTTCGTCAATCATTTAAACGTTTGTTATTAAAATATACATTATCAATTTTTAATTTTATTTAGAATTATGAATGATTGATAATATAGTTAAAAGGTCTATTAAGTTTATTAAAACAAAATATATATTAATATTTAAAAATATATCAAACAAAGGAGAATATTTAAACTTTATATAGAATATTATTCTTATTTGATAAACCATTATAATCACCCAATTAATTTTAATATTTTTTTATCATTTTATAAATTATTTTAATATAATAGCATAATTTGAAAAAGAATTTTTAAAATTATACTTTGATAAATATTAATATATCTCACTTACATAATAATTTCACCATATCTGTATTAATATTTGTAATATTAAAATATTTATTGCGAATAGCTCAAATTTGATTAATTTTTTTACTGTATTTGATATATTTTTCAATAATAGCTAATATTATATCATTTATTTTCTTATTATTATATGGCTTATATAAGTTCCTTTAGTTTATTACAATTATATTGTTTCCAAAATAATTTTTTATTTATTGATTCAATTAAGTTTAAAATGATAAAAATCAAATAAATATATAACTTCAATTATTTTATATATATTTTAACTATAAATTTTATTAACATAATATTTATTTTTTTATTTATATAT
>JNEM01016742.1:0-14360 GCA_000697335.1 Conidiobolus incongruus B7586
TAATATTAATTATTTTATAAATATTTATTAAATATATAAATTTAAAATTATTCAAAAATTCCTATATAAATAAATAAAAAAAATATTATATTTAATATATATATTAGATTATAGCTTATATAAAAATAATTATTTTAAATAATTAAAAAATTAGCTTATATGAAAAAAAATTTAAATGAAAAAATTTAATTAATTTATAAATTATTAAACTTTAGCCTTTAATAAAAAGAACTACTTTTAAATATTAGATGTTTGTTAAAAATATGGTAAAAGTTATTAATAATGAAAAATATATTAATTTTATATTATTCATTCATTTTTGTTATTAAATATAAAATATTTTATTTATTTTAATTTTGAAGCTATAATAAAATTAAATTTTGATATTAATATATTTCAAAGCAAAATTATTAATTTTATTAGAATATTTAAATCAAGGTATAATTTAAATTTTCAATTAAATATATATATATATATATATATATATATCAAAAATATAATAAATATTTTATATTAATTTAATTTTTATTATTCGTTTTATTTTGTGAACCTAAATATAATATAAGTTAAAAATTTCAAAAAAAGTAAGTTTTAATATTATATAGTTCAATGATCAAATATTATACATTTCATTTACTTATTTGAAATTATTATTAATGTAAGAGATTTTAAGGGTTTAAAATAATTCAATAATAAAATATTTTAATATATCATAAAAAATAATAATTTGAATTAATTTCAGAGAAAACTAATTGATGATTAAAATACATTAACATCAAATCATCTTTCAATACAACATAATAGATATATAAGAATGTTACTACGTTGAATAATTAAAATAAATCATTTAGTTGTAAGAGTGAGGCTATTAGCATATTTTTGAAATGAGTTGATGCTATTCAATAGCATCATCATCATTATGTTCAAATTCTGCAATTACTAAATGAAAAAAATCGTCAATATAATAATCGAAAAGATCATCATTAGTTATTATTATTAGATGTTGCAGTAAGATAATTAACAGTTGGTGGAATTGATAAGTTAGAATGAGCTTGATTATTAGTTTTGTGATTGAATTAGCATTAGATGTCCTTGATAAGTCTAATGTATTGAATTGATTCAATCTCGTAGTTACTGAGACTGGATTATTACGAGCAAGTAAGACTAGTTATTGAGAAGGTTTGGGAGAAATATAAGATTTATCGATGTAATTAGGACCACTAAGCTCCTTTTCCAGTTTCTGGATAGCATTCAAACCATTCAAACTTACACGACAATTTGACCACCAAAAATTTTACAATTTTGGAGTCTAACATCATCAATCCCCGTAATGATGATATTCGCTTAAAATATATCTATAAACAATTATGAGTGTAAAATTATTCAATTGAAGATATTAAACCAAACTTTACCTTAGTATCTAATGTCATATCTAATTTCAAATTGCTAATCTTCATTTTTTCAGAAGCTTGAAATTCATTGTAGCCATCCGACAACGTTAACTTAAAGCAATGTGTCTTGACCTTAAGTTGGGTTGATTTCAAGTTCTTCTAACTCCAAATCCTCTTCAATGCCCTTCAACCGTTCGATCTGCCGAATCAAACTCTTCCCATGATGTACAATATCTATCAGTTGGAAAACTTCACTATGTTCGAAGAATACAGTCTTTTTAATACCCGTCGAATCCTTCAATCTAGCAACATCATCCAGTGGCAAGGTAATAAATTTCATATCTAGATTTAAAAATTTTGATAATTTTTAATATTTGAGTTTAAATTTAATCATTTAGTATTAAATGTAATAGGATTTTGTTTAAATTGATTTATTATTGATTGTTGAAAGCTTGATATTTCAAAATTCAATATGTGTGATCGCCGGTATTTATATGATGATATCAATTTTATTTAATGAGATTAATGGTTGGATTGGTCATTTATCAATTTTGAATTTTGAATCAGAGTTAAAATATTTATAATATATATATATATATATATATATATATATATAGTATATTAGTGTGTGGTAGTTATTAAATAATTAATTATCATCATTAGTTATTTTTTGGATGATCATTATATTTAAACCAATATCATTATTTTGAAAAAATTTTAATATATTATAAATTGATTTATATATAATATGAAATCTATAAATTCGATGATTATGTAGTTATTTAGTAGTGATATAACTTTAAATGGTAGTTTAATTGTTATTATTGATTCAAAAATATTTTAGAATTGATCGATATTGATTAGTATTTAAGGTTGTTAAGGGATTATTAAGAAAAATAGTTTCCAGTGTTGCTGAATATGACATTTTTGAATATATTTCAATCATCTCCAAGATATTACTTTAATTGTAATGAAGTGATATAGGATAAAAGAAACCGTGTATATTCCTTATAATAAAGGGATAAGTAATTATCATAGTGATGAAACTTTAAAGTTTATATTGAAAATAAAACGGAGAAGAGCAAAGTAATTAAAGTATAAAAATCTGAAAAAAAGCGTAAGTGTTAAATATATATTTATTTAAATATAATACAGATATGATCCAGACATATTCAAAATTCGATTATAATATCTAAACAAAAAGATTGGTTAGAATCATAATATTATTCAAAATATATCAAAATTTGATAAGGTTAGATAAAAATCAGCAAAAATGCTTGGGTCAACAAGCGTTTGACTCACGGTGAAATAGTATGACCGTCGTGATTAAAAAAACATCATTTTATATAACCTTTGATGAAGTATTTGATTGAATTTGACTTACCAATTGATTTTATACTTTATATGTTGGTTCCAATAGCTCAAATATTATTATGAAATCTTACCTACTAAAAATAGATGTTAATAACCATATTTAAATGAGGGATGATTGTGTATGATATGAGAAAAAATCAGTGAGAACGGAAAAAAGGTAAGTTCATTTGACGGGGTCTTAAGCCGCTCATAAACACGGACCAATTCAAAATTCATCATATAAACTAGATATAATCGGAAAATTAACTTACTTGATATCTACAAAGGATAAAATCAGATACTACTCACAAGGAGTGAATAGTACTAAAACCAATGAACATGATCAAAAGAATGAATCACTCATTTGCTACTGATAGAGCAAATGAGCAAAACATTAATGAATCAACTATTTAGGTTATGATAAAATTATATAGTTTAAGATTAAAATTTGTGTATAAATAAATGGAATTAATTTTATTGGATTATGGGATCAATTGTGACAATAAACTATTCCCATCAATAAAAACATTGAAAATTAAAAATTAAAAATATTTTTTGGTCTTAATATATTCTAATATCAATAGGAAAGAATTTTAATATTTTATATTAATAAATCCAAACATAAAAATCATATAATCAATTTAATATTTAATATTTAATTGAAATTTAAAATTAAATGATATTTAAGATAATATCAAATATATTCATGAATTATATAATTGTAAACATAAATATGATACTTTTTTTGATTAATTTTCATTTAAAATATTTGAGAAAATTTAATTAAAATTGAAAAATATTTTATATAGAATAATGGTTTTTAAAATTATAAAAGATATAATACAAATTTTAGATTTAATTAAAAATAATTTTTTATTTTTACATAATTTATATATTAGAATGATTTTCACATTGATATTGTTATTAACAATTGTAAATTGATTTTTAATAAATATAATAAAGATGATCCAATTAGAAAAAATATGTATATTAAAATAATCGTTATAATCGAATAACTTGATTGATATTGTAAATAAATAAACAACGTTATTAATTAGATATTGATGTATGAAACAAATAATATGCTGATCTATATTATATTTATTATACTACTGAAAATTAGAGAATCAGGGTGATATTAGGTATTAAATCTTTCAGTCAGATATATTATCAATAGCTACAATTAACATTTTAAAATTTACTCTAATAACCTATTGATATAAATAGTATACTACTACCTATGAAATTAAAACAATCATTTAAATTTATGGACAATTTGATAGATAGTAAAATACAAAAATTTGAACTGGGATGAAATTTGAACAAAGTAAGTTCTTTGTTGACGATAGGAATGCACAACATGTCGAATGATATCACCTTCAGAACTTTGTTGTTGTTGAGTCCAATGAGATAATAGCTTTAAGACAGTATCAATGACGCAAAAGGTTCCAGCACATCCGCAGCCTGCACTGCAGTAAAAAATCATTTTAAACTGGATGGATTAGGTGTACTTGAGATTATACTACTAAAATTCATGTATTGATAAAGATTATACAACATTGATTATTATGAATATGATTTCAAACCTAATTTATTAATTTGTAATATGATTTAAACTGAATTTGAATAGTGAATAGTTTATGGTTTTAGTTAACAGGGTTAGTGCAATCAAATATAAACAGTCAATTAATTAAGTATTTTTCCTAATTATGCATATTTGATCATATATTTTTAAGAATATGGTATTTTGCATTAGTTTACTATTTATTTGATTGATTATATATTTTCAAAATTGATCATTATTATAATCATTTTTAGCCGATTCTTCTTAATTACGATATTGCATGCTTTAGTTAGGTATATCAAATTGACTAGGTAAATGCTCCACATCTAACAAAGGGTACACCTTAGAAATATCAAACAGTTCAATAAATTGTTGATCCATGGATCTAGACTTAGGATGCGAAAATCTTCTATATTCATCAAATATAGATGTATATGACCAATGCTGTAATTTTCTTAGGCAACCTACTAAACATCCAGTTCTATGCTATATTCTCAATAGTTGATAAAATAGTATAAATTAACAAATAATTTTTAGTTTACTTTGCCCTTATTACAATGAATCAGTATAGGATGATTTCTCTTATCTAGACAAAAATTAATCACTTATTAAATTCTAAAACTATAAATGAATACCTAATAATACAGCTAAAGCACCACGGATAATATCTTCAGGAATATCTACAAATGGTTCCTAAAAATAATGAATATCTATATATTCAGAATAATTTATAAATGAGTTACCTTATTACCTGCAACGCCAAATTGGTACAGTTTAATATTATTCTCATTTAAAAAGTCCAAGTTAACTTGGGGGTAATCTTCCAAAATCAAAGTCCTAAAAACAATTATTCAGTGCCAATAAACTAATAAAGCAATTTATATATTACAATATACTCTTCAGTTTTAACTTCTTTAAAAATTGAAAATTTTTCTTTTTAGGAAATCCTGACCTATAAATAAACGGTGTTACGAGTGTAAAGTTCTCCGGTGGGATTAAATTCTCTTCAACAGGGTCTTCTAATGTGAGGGGTCCTTTTGGAAAGTATTCGATAGGTTCAACTAAATTTCCCAATTGGAACTTGGTCTCAGGTATATACTCATCTTCTTGAGATGCGGTGTGATTGGATACTCCACTCGTTTGTGGTATTTCTGATGGCGTGACTATTGGCTCTAAGGAGTTAGGCTCGGTTTTCATTATTGGAGTTGATTGAATTCAATCAATATGAATGGTAAATTTGGATCTCGTGACAACTTTCATTCTAAATCAATAGTGTTTATATTAAATTAGACCAAAATTATGGGATTGTGAATTTTATATTTAGTTATATTTTTTAGTTTAAACTTCGTATATTGATTATTTTTATTCATTTGAAAATTTCTAATAATATATTATTGATACTCTAAGCCAAATATCAATTTTCATATTTATTGAGTTATTGGCATATTGAATGAATCAAATTCAATAATTATGTCAATAAAGTTGTAGCAATTTACATAACCCAAAAATATTGTTGATTAAAAAATAACTTAAAATAACATGAATTATTGTAATCAAAAATAGTTTAATTATCAATATTATTTTAACCTTGTTAAATTATTTGAAGTTAATATTGATAAAATAGAATTGGATAGTTAATATAAGATGATTTTCTAGATGATTTGTATCAAATTCAAATTAATCATTAAAGAACTTTAATTGACTAGATATTTTTCACGAATTTAGATTTAATATATTGATTATATGCTTATTTATATTGATTTGATGATTCAAAATATAAAATGAAATTGAATACAATTATCACCATTAATCTCAACTGTTTATTTATATAATATTTATAAATCAAGTCAAAATACTTATTTTATATAAATATATATATTTATATATCAATAATTAGAATTAACTAAATGGTTAATTTAATATTCAAACCGAATTATGAGCAAATACAGAGAAGAATATAAGATTATTGCATAGTATTAATTTATATTTTTTGTGATAATTTGACTATTACCGCAATAATGATTATAATACAACATTTTTGATATATATACTATTTAAGACATTTATACGAAAATAAAATATAAAACTATCATTCAATAATTTTTTAAAAATAACTCAAGTTCATTAAATCATAATTGTAAACCAAATTTTGATTTGAATTTCAGTAGTTTATTTTCTCCTTATACTAGTTATATAGGTTAAGTACATTTATTTTAATATTATATTATTATGTTATTGTATTTTTAATATAGGAAAATTTCACTCGCAATGCTCGACATAATACTCACCGAATAACCGGCGAATGATTAGAGAATAATCAATTCAAACTGGATGGGACTTTATGTACAACGATACAACCTCATATCATAGTCATTTAATATGAATAATATCATTCTCTTTTGTAAACTATAAAATATGATGGTTCAAAGAGGAAATGATGTTATTAACATACTTTAAATAACTGGTAGATATGCATTCTATAGTCTATTAAAGCCTTTAAATTAACCCTACTTGGTCTCATGATTTCATATGTACATTCACAAAATATTGGATTACAAGATTTTTTTGATTTTTTTTCTTTCTCACATGAACTTATATGTAGTTTTATAATTCAATTGTCTTGGACTGTGGTCAATGAAATCAGTATTTTCTGGTTAGATTTCATATCGAATATACCAAGTAGGATTTAACCAAAATCTGGATAGCGTGAATAGAGTGAACCAGTACCTTAATAAATAATATCGAAAAAACAATTTCAGATTCAATGTAAATAAATAATATATCATTATGTTTGCAACAATAGATGACGGGAACTATATTAATATAGATAAAAATTTATAATTAAGTATAAATGCATACATCATCTTAAAAAATATATTTACATTTAATAAATTATTATATATGGTAATTTAAAATGTTTTTTAGTAATTTATCTGTTTATTAAATAAATAGCGTAGCTATATTGATTAACAACATTTTAACACTCATTTTTTGCGCATTATTTGGATCAAATATCACAAATAAAACTGCCAAAATGTAAAACTACGAATTTCAGACAATTCAAATAAGCAATCAATTAACAAAAAATTAACTAATGACAAAATTATTAAATGTAAAATTGATTTCAATTTAATAAAACATGGAAATATATAAATATCTGTTTTCAATTTATTAGACTATTTCAACGTTTATCATATACGGATAATTGATTTAGTAATATGGACAACTTGGCATCCTCTTGGCAACTAGAATTTAAATGATATTTCCTTAATTTATATCAGCATTACTGCGCATATTGTATCTTATAAAACTTTGCTTCGTAAAAAATTTAGAATTGTTTTTATAACAAATAATATTGACTTTTCATGATATAAATAAAATTAATTCGCTGCAATGTTGAACATTAACAATCATAAAAAACATTCAGCAGATATGGACTATTCAAACTGTAATTCGGAGCCCTCTAACTGGGTCATGGATTTTGATAATGCAACTTGCAAAATGACATGTTGTTGTAATTTCACCTATTACAAACTACAGGACTTGATAGTTAGTAACAATAATATAACATCATATGTGGGTGTTAAAGATAATATATTTATTGGAGATACGAAGCATTATTGGGAAATTCAAAAGTATTGATTAATATTTGTATTGTATCATTAATTATAAGTAGCTCATTAATTGAAATAAACTCATTTTTTTATATTTAATTAATATAGAGTATTATTTTTATCATATTTTAAATGATAAATACTGCATGTAATGTTATTAAATTAATAAAATGGAAATAATCAATCTCGATAAATATATATATGATGTCAAAATTGATATTTATATATTTCAGATATATGGTTATAGTTAATTCAAAACTAAGTTAATTTTCTGCCCATACTCTCAAACTCAGCTCTTGAGATTTTACCATCTTGATTCAAGTCCAACTCACTGAAGATCTTAGATAATTCGGAGTCTGTAAACTGCGCCACATTCTTCAAGGCTTGGATTAGTTCATCCTTGGATAGGTAGCCATCGCCATCCGTGTCAAATTCGTCGAACACCTCACTATAATTGGAAGGTTCTCCATCGAAGAGCTTAGGTGCAATAGCTAAGAAGGTATCCCAGGTGATGTAATTGCGATCTTTGGGAGCTACGTCGCATAATAGCTTATCAATTGCGGACTGCTTAGAAGATTTACCCAATTGACGCAATAGTCGCTTTAGTTCAGACTTATCTATAGTGTTATTTTGATCTTTGTCGAATTGTAGAAATATTTCTTTGAGTTGTTGAATTCTGTAATCGTCCAAATTTTGTTTCTAATCATAATGTTAACATATTTATATTAACTACTCATTAAATTTTTCATTACCAGTGACATATTGAATTGAACTAATTGTAATTTTTGAATTTGATGACGTTTTATAATATTTGGTCGGATGAAATTTATACTTAAATAATTCACATTTGATATCATGGGTTTGAATTCATAATTGTATTAATTAATTAATTAATTATCCTTATATAATATTCACATTTTTAGCTTTAATTTGTCAAAGGATTTTGAGATTTTGAAATATCCTTAAACTCGAATTTCGTATTCCTAAATAACTGTTGAGCTAAATCTTAGAATTGGTCATAAACATTACAAATAATAAATTATAGAGAATAAACAATAAAGCAATATGACAAATTTGATGACCTCGATTTTAGTAAATAATTTGATTTATTTTCAAGGTGACTTTGCAATAATTTGAAGACTTGTTTAATTAGAAATAGTTTAAAAGGTGGTGGTATTTATACATATTTGACGTATTGCTCTAATTAAGATAAAATTGAATATTTTTAGAATTTCGGGCGTTGTTAAGATGATAGTCTATTTCATCAAAATGGTAATTAGCTATATTTGTCAAATTTAGTATAAGTGTTCTGAGATAAACAATATTAATTCTTATTATATTACCGAAAATATATTTTACTATAAAATTATATTAAAATAATATCATTTTATTTTTTTAACAAATATCAATAAATTTATTTATATTGATACTAACCAACATTTGAAAACATGACATCATTCTTGAATTTAACCTTAAATTTATAAGCATCTTTTAAGTATAAAGAAAATGGTTTCATAAATTTAAAAAAAATAACAAATGAATATTACTAAAATAAGCAAAATTCTATCATTTATTTTAAATTAAAATAATAGTTATTCTTAGTTTATATTTAACCCCGTGAATTCCCGTAAATTTTTATTATTAATTTTAGGAAATAATTAATACCAAATTATAGTGAATTGTGGAGATTCACAATACCACTTGAAATTTCATTTTCCAGTTTTATTTTAGTGAATTCAATTATTTGAGTAACTTTGTACTTCTTTTTTCTAGTTAATTGAAATTGATATAGTTACTTTATTTTTTTATTTTTTACATTTAATATATTTTTTTAAATCATTTATATATTTATTATTGATTAATATCTTTTTATGACTCAAAATATGAAAACTGTATCAGTTGGTGGTAAGTTTTATTACAATGAGTATAGATGATCTAATTCTAATCATTAAAAATAATTTTGGTTGATAATTTAGGTCATGTTAAATTAGCATGTGTAGTAAGTAAATTAACTGACAGTTATAGCTATTAAGAAATTGACTTGACTTTATTTAGTTGGTTGGGTTACCTGCTAGAGGAAAGACTTATATTGCTCAAAAAGGTACAATTCAGTCATATTACCAATTATTTTTATTCATCATTTTTATTATTAGTTGTCAGATATATGAATTGGTTAGGCGTTAAGTCCAAAGTGTTTAATGTAGGTAACTATCGTCGTGAATTATGGGGAGCTCACGTCCCCCACTCCTTCTTCGATCCCCATAACGAAGAAACTACCGAGCAACGCTTTGCTGCTGCCCGTATGGCTTTGGAAGACATGTTCCGTTGGTTTAAGGAGGAAGACGGTGGTTTAGCTCTTTACGATGCTACTAACTCTACTAATTCTCGTCGTAAGTACCTTACTGAACAGTGCGAGAAGGAGGGTATTCAGGTGATGTTTATTGAGAGTATTTGTGACGATCAAAATGTCGTATTGCAGAATATTATGGCTGTTAAGACAGGATCTCCAGACTATAAGGACGTTAAAGAGGGTAAAGAAGTAGTTGAAGATTTTCAAACGAGGATTGCTCATTATGAATCTGCATACGAAACTATTACTGATTTGGATTTGACATTTATTAAATTGATTAACGTTGGGTCTAAAGTGGTTGTCAACAAAATTAGAGGCTATCTCGAATCCAGAATTGTTTATTATCTTATGAATTTACATATTGTCCCCAGAGCTATTTATCTTTCACGCCATGGTGAAAGTATATTCAATGTTGAAGGTAAAATTGGTGGTGATTCTGATCTCTCACCTCGTGGTTTACAATATGCTGAAATCTTACCAGAGCTTTTAAAAGCTCAATTGGGTAAACAGAAGATCAAGGTATGGACATCCACAGCTCGTCGTACAATTGCCACAGCTAAGAACCTTGACTATCCTCAATTACAATGGAAAGCCTTGGATGAATTGGATGCTGGGGTTTGTGATGGTATGACTTATGAAGAAATTGAACAAATGTATCCTGAGGATTTCATGAATAGAGATCATGACAAATATAACTACCGTTACCGCGGGGGTGAATCTTACAAGGATGTTGTATTACGTCTTGAACCCGTCATCATGGAGCTTGAACGCCAAGAAAACATTCTTATTGTTGGTCATCAGGCTATCTTGAGATGTATCTATGCTTACTTCATGAATTACAATCAAGAAGAATTGCCTTATCTCAAGATCCCTCTTCATACACTTATCAAATTAACACCTATGGCCTATGGAACGAAAGAAGATAGATTTAAGGCTGAAATTCATGCAGTCGATACTCACCGTCCCAAACCTGAATAGTTAAGATACCATTCAGAATTTATTCTATTTCAATTTAATCAAAATCACTAATATCAATAAGATTCCGTGTTAATATAACATATTCTTTTAAACGTTTAAAATCTATGTTAACCTTAATAAACCATTATTCGATATATTTTAATGATATAAATATTAATAAATATTAAATATTGTTATTTAAGCTATGAATTATAGATTTCAATAATATATATTTATAATGATAATATTAATAATTTTAGTTTGATTTTTTATATTGCTAATGTTTTAAAATTTTTAGCATTGAATTATTTGGGGTATTTGAATAAATCAAAATATATTGAAAAATAGTTAATGGTTTTGAGATAGTCAAATTTAAAAGACAAAAATCAATTATCAAGTTTAATTATTATACCACCACCTGTCTAAAAATTATTTTAGAATAAGTGATTTAAATAATAAAGAATCAGTATTAAGACATATTAATATTTAAACCAATAGAATAAATTTAGCAAGCTAAATATAAACTTGAGAAAATGTATATTTGCCAATCGAGAGATGTTAATTTGTTTAATTATCATATGCTGAGAATTTCTAGTGCTAAATGATATGGATTTGTGAACTGGAATATTTGTTAAGTTCTAGTATCAAGAAGACGAACGAATTTATTAGTATAGTTTAAGTATTATAAAAAATGCTTGAAGTATACAGATATTGAAACTGTATTCGATGCATATATCAAATGGTGAGAAACACTTTCAACTAGATACGTGTACTTGATATAGAGTTAAAAAAAATAAAAATGCTATACAATAATAAAGATACAGGTACAAGAGGCCAACGCCCATAACCTAGTGATATTATTTTGAAATAATAAAATTACAAAATACTAATTTTACCCAACTTATTACAAACAAACTCCCAATCGAAGTACACACAAATACCTAACTCTACAAAGGTAAAGATGAATACTGCTGTCATAGCGTAATACACCCAAGACCAAGGTAAATGCGTTCCCAAACTTGAATAGTGTAATAAACGTTCAAACTGGAGTAAGAATTTGAAATCTTCGACGAAAAAGAATGTTAAAACTGTTATGACACTATAGTGTGTTAGTCATTAGACAAAAAAGTAATATTGAAATTACCTTAATAAAAATATAGGAGAGTTATATATTAAATAAGTGACAGTGTTAATTAAATCGTGAGTTAATTTTGTATATGGTAATTGAGAGTGATTCATCTGCATCGTAGCATAGTCGTTATAATAATCAGTATCGAAGTTCATAGTTAATTATTGAATGATATAAGCGATGCATTTGGTATTATTAAGGGCCTTTTATACTAGATTTTAGGGTTAGCCAAATTTTCAGTAGGGTGGAGTTAAGGATAAATTTATTTTTATTTTCAATTTGTTTTGCAATCATGTGTTAAATTTTTTAGAAGTTGGAAAATCTATAAATTTGATAATTTGAGATTTATCGTTTATTACATAGAGACTAGGGTCAACAGTTCGAAATAAAGTAAAAATCAAATAATATACATTATGATTTTTATTTATAATTCCTGAACAAGTTTCTATATGAATGGTCTATAAATAAAAACAAATTGTTATACAATTTGAATTAAAAAAATATATTTAATTTCCGATTTTCCAATAAGTAATTAAATAAAAAATATACAATGAACTGATAAAATTAAAGTTGATTATTCTCATGATACAAAATCAGAAATGAAATAGTGTATTTGTGTATTATTGAATATATTTTATAATAATCCTTTGATGTGTTATTAAGCTGAGCAAATTAGCTAAGTTATAACCGAGATGATATTTCAAAATATATTATTCTAAAAATTTTTAAAAGAATAAATATAAGAAATAGTATAAAATATTAGATGAGTTTATGATTTTCTATCCTTTTTTCAGGGGTTTTAAAATTATTTAGCATATTCCCTTTAATATTGCAATAAATTATAATTTCGTCATATATTTTAAAATTGTTTTTCTTGATTTGATTTATCATTAGTATTTATCTAAATAACAGTATTTTAACAAAAATCGCATTTTATTGATTATTGATAATTAAAACAGTATATAAACATTGCCATACAGCTGATAGATAGGGTTGTATATTTGGTTTTTTTCAAATATATAATATATTACGTCATTTGAATCTATATTGAATTGACTATTTATGATATGTTTATATCATCATTAAAGTTATTGAATATTAAGTCATTATTTGAAGTTAGGTCAATCAAATTTGTATATATTTCAATTTTATGACTGGGTCATTTTGCACTCAGGTTAGTAATTTTTATACAGCCAATAAAATAATAAATAATATATATACACTCATTTTACCTATAATTCAATGTAGGTAAATATTTTATATTATTAATTTAAAATTGATCAGAATCTACATTACAGACATTATCACCAAGAATAATGATTTAAAAGATTATACTTTTAAAATCTAATAAAAGAGTAAACTATAAATTAGTTTGTTAACTGACTATTTTAAACACAAATTATTATATCAGAAGAAATTGTGAAAATTTGAAATACAGAGATATTAATAACCTAACTAAGATTATATATTATTATTAAGCTGTATTCAAACCAACTTTTACTTTGATTTGTCTTTCAATATTTAATTTTGATAATTTGTGAATATTCCAATTTGTGACGATTGCTACCTAATTGATACCTTTCCTCACTCCAATTCACTATTAAGTACCTGATTAACCAAATTAGGCCTTATCAACATTTTACCAGTCCACGTCTGAGTGGCCTCACTGTTACTCATCTGTGCATATCTATGCCCATATATTTCACTTAAGTATAAGAAGGGCTTGTCTCCTTTTCTTGATCTCTCTCTCTTACTTTACTTTCTTACATTAATAAACCTTTTGCCTACATCCAAAGCCAACCCTTTTTGTATACTCAAGTAACTGCTTATAGTTCCACTTGAGTCATTTTACACTAATCCTTCTAAACCCGTTCCTATTGACATTCCTTGATTCCATCTTCTTAGCATGTCGGATCCTAACGCCGCCACTGTTGCTGCTGGTCTAGTCGCTCTTTACAAAGCCCCATTTACAAGTGATCAAGGCCGAATAGCCAGAGACCTG
>JNEM01016746.1:0-22756 GCA_000697335.1 Conidiobolus incongruus B7586
AAAAAACTAAAGTTTTTCTATCAAGAAAATTTAAATAAGCTTTAAGAATATATTTAATAAATTTAAAATAAAATTAATATTTTATAATATAAGAAGTTAATTAACTTTATACCCTATAAATTAAAAAAAGTTAAAAAAACAAAAGATAGATAAATTAAGTTTTAATTTTTCTATAATTGAAATCTATAAATTTATAACTTATCTTAAATAAAATTTGAGTTTTGATATATCAACTAAAAATTAATATAATTTAATCAAATATATTAATTATAAATAAATAATATAAGTTTATTATATATTTTGACTTAACTTTATTTAATCAAGAAATAATAAAGTTATTAATAAAATTATATTTAATCATAATTTTATGTCTTATTTTTATAGGCTAGTATATAATAAAAACTATAGTAGATTTTTTTTATTAAAAAGAACTAGGTTTTATTACCATATCTATCTTATTCAACAGATATATATCTTTGTGGTTATGATTGTTTTAATGAGTCAAAGAATTGAATATAATCAAAGAGATTTATTATCATTTCAACTTTATATATCAAAATTAAGGCTATAATTTTGAGGATTGAATAAAAAACATATGTAAATTAGTTAAGCAATTCTTAGTATGCAATTTGGTTATTGAAAAACAATAAAAATATTAATTATTAAAATCATATCATTTATGCTTAAACTTTATTTATTTTATTAGAATATAAATTTAAAATTGATGAACTTTTCAAACCACTGTGTATTGATTAAAATATTAAAACTATCAAATGAAACCTAGATGATTTTAGTTACAAATACGTCAATATATTCCAATATATTTATTCAAAGTTATGATACATTGACTTTTCTAAATAACTGGATGAGTAGTGAATTTTGTTCAGTATAAAGACTTATTACCAGAACTAATAAATTTTTACAAAACTATTTAAACTCATTAAATAGTCGATAAATTAACAAATATATTAATAGAGTACACATGTATCTGCTATGATATAATTCATATCAAATGATAAATTAAAAACATTATTACCTAATATTCAAATCATTTTAATGTGCAATTGATGGGTAATATGACTGGATTAGTTTTTATCATAATGTTCGTTTAGAATGAGATAAAAAAATATTAGATTAATACTAAGAATTATAGTGCATAAATATTTGGAATTTCATAAATATATTTAGTATTATATAAATTCATAATATAAAAATACAGTTCACAGAATAACATATAAAAATATTAAATTTGTCAGGTACTCGACAAAAATTTATACAATTTCTTATCATTACTAAAATTAGCAATTAAACCCAGCTACAATTAATATATGAATTATTTGATGAGAAGATTCAAGGTTTATCAATTTCATATTAAGGCTCTTAACACCTAAAAGTTTTTGAAACTTGAAATTCTTCCATCTAAAATTTGACCAAATTTGAATTGTATGTAATTATTTAAAAATTTGTATTAAAAATTTATCAAATTTGGTTATAAATTTTAAAAGCTTATGAGGTTTGTAGTAAGAAATATAGGTATACACAAGTGTTAGAATACTATATTTACCATATATATTTCTTGGAAGCTATATGAGTATTTTTACAAAAATATTTTTAATCCTCAATTAAAAAATTATGATAATATCTGGGCGAAAATTGAAATGATCAATATAAAATGTTTGTAAATTTGGTATATATATAACTTTTATTAATAATAAATAACAAATAACCAATAAAAGATATTAATGTATTATTTAGCTTTATAGAATTAATAAAAATATTTTACTAAAATAACTGTGTTAAAGTTCATAAAATATGATAATAAGGCCATTGAATTTTTTCAAATTGCCATATGCATATTAACACTTGTAAATATCCAAATAAATGGTGATATATTAGGTGGCAAATTTGGAGTCAGATATCATTCTGACCTCATAGAAAAATTATTACTAAAAATCACGATATCAAAAAATCCGTATTTCTAAGTCAATAATAAATCTTGCATTTTTTTCCATCTACTTTTATTGAAAATTTATATTTTATTTAAGATGCATAAACCGATTAACTTAGAAGTATTTAAAAATGATGTAATGCTAAACAAATAATACTAGCTAAGGAAACTTTGGAGCATGATCCCACAATCTCCGATTAGGGAAAGGTAAACAAAATACACCAATACAAACATAATAAAAAGTCAAACAAGTTACTCAAAGTGAATAATCTCAATGAATATTATCCCTTTTTTATATTATTGTTGTTATCAATTTAATCTTATTTGTTGTATTTTATATATATTGGAGACATAATCTTTTTGTTAAAATATTATTTCACTGTAATAATTTTTATAGTTTTATATATAGTTTATTTTGGTTGAAAAATTAATGACAGAAGTCAAAAATTCAACTATTGTTAATACTTCAATGCCGGAAACTTTTTCTGTAGAAGCTGTCGAAGCGGTTACAAAACCGAGTAGTAGAGTGCTCGACTCAAAAGATTTAAAATATTTGAATGATTTAGTGAAGCAGGCAACTCCTGAAGTTAGCGAACAGCAATTAGCCCCAAGCAGTGGCGACAATGTCGATACGGAATTTATCGCTGGAAAAATCACAGAGAGATTGGGTGAAGTAGAGAATAGCGAGCAGAAGCACTTTGCGAGAACGCTGAAGAAGTTGCAGGATCAGTTGGATAAGGATCCCAAACTCAAGGACGGTAAAAAACCGCCGCCGATCGAGTCAGCTCGCGGTGACAAGGATCGAAAATCGCCCATGTTGCTCTCGCCCCTATTACAATCTGCTTCGGTGCCGTTGTCGGCTTATCCCTCGCCGCTCCTTCGCAATACGTTTTCGGAAACTACGAAAGAAACTTTGAAAAATGTGCTAGATAAGGAGAAGTTTGTCGCGTTTTCTTATTGCTCATGGTGTTTTGAGTGCACCATTCACGGTCGCGTACAGAGGAATATTCTGCGTAGATCGCGTTTCAAGTGCACGAACTGCACACGAGCTACCCTAAAATGTCAGTCTGGCTGTGGTGCCATGGCGAGAGGTCATCCTGATTATGATGAATATTTATGTGCTAAGTGTGATGGAACTATTTCGGAGTGGGGTGAATCCAGAACCTGTAAGGAAGGTCATTGCTCCCACTGTTTGAAGCTCACCACTCACAAATTGTTAAACAAAGGCCTGGTACTGCAAAGTACTTACCAATGTGATAATTGTAAGATGAATACATTCCTTTGTACTCACTGTAACGAAGATTTTGGCGTATTCGAATCCAATTTAGCTGTTCTCAACGAATTGATTCACTTCGATTGTATCAAATGCGCTGGTGAAATCGAGCATTGGCCAACGGAAAATGAACATTTAACTGTACAACATGATCTTTTGGCTTCTGCCCAAGTATCTCCAAGAATTGCATACAAAGATCCCTTCGAATCATTCGCTCCCGTTCGTTGTGGAAATAAATGCGAATCTGTAGTGGACGGCAAAGAATTTTTCACAAAATCTTATGAATACATCCAAGGGGCTACCCAGTCCATATTCATCAGCGCGTGGTGGCTAGCTCCATTCATTTATCTCAAACGCGACAAGTTACCATATTCCAAGGCAGATCGCTTGGATCATCTATTATGGAGTAAAGCGAATCAAGGCGTGAAAATCTATATCTTATTGTGGAGTAATTCGATGTTTTTAACCCTTTGCAGCGATCAAGCGGCTGATTGGTTCGACAAGATGAAACATTCCAATATTTTTATGATGAGGCATCCACTTTACTCCCTGCCCAACTTCTTTTGGTCCCATCACCAGAAATTCCTATGTGTCGACTATACTAAAACCATTGTAGGAGGTTTCGATTACGCAGTGGGTAGATACGACACTTATGACCATATATTAACCGATTTAGGTCAAGTTCCAACAACATCCCAGGATGATATTAACGAAGCAGCTTCAGTGGAATCAGAGGTTGCAAACCTAACAATCTCTGAGCCCAATACCGAAGAAACTGAGTTCCCAATCAAATACGGAGATAGCGAAGACGAATCAATTGCAGCATCTCTACTATCCTTCTTCGGATCTGGCGAATCTAACGAGGAGAAGAAGAAAGCCTTCAAAGAATCCGACTACCACATTTGGCCAGGCATTGACTACTACCAACCTCAGCAGTCCCGACCCGAAAATTATCAAACGTTCAAGAAAGATATTATCGAACGCAATTACATATGTAGAATGCCCTGGCACGACATTTCCGTCGCAATCGAAGGAGAGGCTGCTTACGACGCGTGCGTCAATTTTGTTGAGAGATGGAATCATCACAGAGAGCAATTTGGATCTGACCATTTACCTGTTTTAACCCTACCTGAATTCTCATCAGTGTTTGAAAACTATAATAAAGATGGTAATTCCTGTCAATGTCAGCTCGTTAGATCACTCTCCGAATGGTCTGGATTACAGAAAAGAACCAAAGAAGCATCCGTTTACGGCTCTTACATCGCAGCAATTTCGAGTGCTGAACACTATATTTACATAGAGAATCAATACGTTGTATCTTCAACAGCAGGAGCCGGTGTTGAAAATCAAATCGTCCAAGCGATTGTCAACCGAATCGTGTGGGCAATCGAAAACAAGCGCACCTTCCGAGTGTTTATTCTGTTCCCTATTCCTGAGGAGCAGGGCAAACCCGCGAACCATATGCTACAGCTATCGTACCAGACACTCTTCCGGGGAGGCTTCAGCTTACTGGACCAAATCAGACTCACACATCCCGAAGTTGATCCCTTCGAGTACGTCGGATTCTATTTTCTCAGAAATCACGGTAAACTGTACAAGAAGCCCGAAAGTCAGGGATTCTTTTTCACAGAGACGAAACCTAGCGACAGTAAGAGAGATTTGGAAATGGTTGCGGTTACCGATATGGTATTCATTCACAGTAAATTACTCATTGTGGATGATGCAGTTGCTATCATCGCATCGAACAATCTTAATGATCGGTCTATGCTGGGTGACAGGGACAGCGAGTTAGGTGTAGTAATTGTTGACGAAAGCCGAGTTGACATTCAAATGGACGGCCAACCTTACTCAGCGCGCAAGTTCGCATTCGACCTGCGAATGAAGCTGTGGAGAGAGCATCTTGGCCTCATGGGATCAGACTTCGACACTCACGAATGGGTGCACCAGCTCAGAGACCCCGTTGCGCCCGCATCGTATCATGGGATCTTCCGCAAAGTTGCCGGCATGAATACGGATATTTACAATCGCGTCTTCCCTCAAATCCCATCGAACAAGTACTCCAAACTGGAAGATTGGGAGAATTTCAACAACGACGTCAAGGAGGGCAAAGTGCAAACTGGTGTTCCCGAATCCCTCCTCGATCAGATCCAAGGCCATCTCTGCTACCATCCTACGAAATTTTTAAATCAGGATTCCTTAGATTGGACTATTATGGAGGATATGATCGGTAATGAATTGGTTAGTTAATTTTACAGTAATGATCATTATTGTGAATCATTTTGCACTAAATACACATTTTTGAATATGATTAGAGGGAATTATAGATTGATTTTATATAACAACTTCCATTATCTCCTAGTATTCATTCATTTTATATTTTTTTCAAGATTTACTGAATCTTCTGAACGCTGAAACTTTCTTATAATTGATTTATAAGCACACTTTCCAAGACTAATAATTGAAAATTTTTATAGCTATGCACAGTTCAAATTGAATAGTGTATTGAAAATAAAAAAATCAATTTTTTGACAACTGATATAATTATCATTTTGATTAATTGTCAATATTTGATCTATTAGGTATTTTTAAATAATAAATTGAATTAATTTTGAAATTGTAACTTGCATTAAATGATATATTAATATTTTAATCGTGATTAATGATCTTAATAAATTATTCTGTAAATTTATAATAAAAACTAGGAACAAAATGTTGTAAAAATGAATTGAAAAATAGGTAATTATGTAATAAATTTTAATAATGAGGAACATTGTTAAAAATTGAATTGTGCATTGAATAGCAGTCAATAACAATAATATTAAGAATTATGGAATTTTCTTTTATAATTTTAAGGGTTGTAATATATTGATCTAATGACCAATTTCATTTATGAAAATTGTAATTGATGATTTTATCTATTATTTATAAAATTTTATCATATCAAAAATTATAGTTAATAAGGTTATTTTAAATTAACTGGAAATATGAAATCAGATTTTTTCAGCTATTATATAGACGTTAATGTCATTATTATAATACTAAATATTATTAAGAATATTATAACTAATTTTAACATTTTGATAAATATTAAATATGTATTCAAGTTATCAAAATTATAAAAACAAAATTAAAAAAAATTAAATAATTATTTTCAACTTTATTAGTGTTCGGAATTTCCAAAATAAAATTTTCAATTTGGAATATTGATTGATGGCATATATGTTATTTTTTTAGAAAAATATTATTCAAATATTTCATTACTTTATTGAAATTATTTTAGAATCGGTTATTTTTTATAGTATCATATTATAGCTTTTAATAAATTATTTTAAAATTCAAATTAATATACAGTTTTTAAATTAACAAATTTTAATAACTTTATATCATCTCACTTTAATTTTCCGAAAATAATATATATATTTAAATTGATCAAAGATATCATATTATAAATTAATAACAAAATCTAAATATATATTAAAGTTATACAAATTGCTTTATAAATATAAGCCTATATTTTATCAAAAATTATTAATATGGCTTTACTTTCAAAATGTAATATGTAATATGTAATATGAAAATTTCAAAGATTTTATATTTAAAACATTGACAAAATTTTAAGTTTTTTAAGTATGTGTTTTATATTGATAGACTGATTAGGAAAATATAAAAAATATTGAAATTAATCAGTTTGAATCCCTTAATTAAAATCCTTAACCTGATATTATTGGTCAATAGAAAGTTTAAACCAATTAAATTCCTTAAGAAATATTCCCATAAATTGAAATTTAAATTTAAATTAAATTTCTGAATTATTTAGCAGTCCTTAGTTTTCAATTCGATTAAATGCCTTAAAAATATATTTCTTCAATTGATTAAAAATTATCAGTGTAAATTTATTATTATCTATTAATATAATTTATTTGTTTATTTATTTTTATTTAAATTTAGTCTAATTGAAGCTTTGAATTTTTTAAGGATGGGGCAGGTGTTTAAAATTTACCTCAATAGTGCCCATATCTACTGCTGTGTAGGTTGTAATACCCACTTGTCTGCTAAGGAATATGTTATTTCTAAGGTAATTTTAATATTCACTTTCTAATTTTGATATTCATTTTATTTTGATTTTAGAATTTTCAAGGTCAGCATGGTCCCGCATATTTAGTAAAGACAGTGTAACGTTAATTATAAATGGTTTATTGGATAATTATTAACTATTGATTTGTTTAGTATCAATGTTTCTGAAGGAGAACCTGAAGATCGCGATATGTTAACTGGAGTACATACTGCATGCAATATAATGTGTATCGATTGTCAAAAAATACTCGGATGGAAATATGTAATATATCATTTAATTATTAATTTAACTTTAGATGTTGAATCTTTGTTTAGATTAAAGCATTTGAACAAGATCAAAAATTTAAAGAGGGAATGTATATATTAGAGAAAAAATTGATTTCTCACGTGAAGTAGAATCATTTAAATTATCGATCTAATTTAATTCTATATGGTCTACTACCCTCATTTCTTTTCAGTTCCTTGAATCTGTTGATTTGTTTGTATATTTACCGATTTTCATTCTTCAGTTCTTTTACCTGAAATGTAGCCAATATATACATATGTATATCTACTTGTTTTTCTTTTTTTTTCTTTGAATTTCATCTTTTTTATTTAATATATGAATCGGAAACTTATATTATTTATGAATTAACTTATTCTATATTTCCCTATCACTATTAGATTTAAATATGAAATACTATAATGGATTATTACTATTTTAACAAGATAGGTGATTTGTAGTTAATATATCAATCTTGAATACAATTTTCATGCTCCTAAATTATCAAATATTTTATATAACAATTCATGTGTATTTATTTAGCTATTGAATTAATGAATATTAATTTAGTTGACAAATCTCAAATATTTAACAATCCCTAAAATTGGTTTTTCAACAAATATGAATTTTATATAATAAGCATCAAAATGGATACTGATTTTAAATAAACTCATTAAATTGATTTTGATCTAATAAATAGTCTAATTCTTCTTCGATTGGAGACCCTAAAGCACCGTTTTTATAATTATCTTGAAATTTAATAGATTGACTAGAGTTTAGTGTTTGAATATTCTCATCTTGAATCTCTCTGATCTCTTGATTTAATATCTCTGTATCCACATTGTTACTCGGAATATTGGGTATTGTATTATTCCACATTGTTGAAATCATATTTTGTAGTTTTATTTCTGGATCATTATTATTTTTATTTTGCAATTTTTGATGTTGATAAAATTTAATTTGATCATTATTCATAAAATTTAACTAAAATTTTTATTAATTTTTAATTAATATTCTAAATAATAGTTTTATGTATTGTAATTACATTTTCTTGTTTGAAATCTTGATTCTCTAATTAAAATCATAAAATCATCACTTGAAATTGGTAACAAAATTGACTTATATTACCTGGAGGAGTTGATAATTGACTTATTACACCAGATGATGAATTTAAATTTACAGTTATAGAAGATTTGCCTCTTAGAAATATACCTAGCTTTTGTTTTTTAATAGATTTCTTTTTTCTCTATAATAAACCAATTATATTATGTAAACAATAAAAGGTATATTTTTGATACCATTTTATTTAAAAAATTATATATAATTTTTTATCTGTTTATGATGGATATTTATAATATTGATGCATTTAATAAATGTAATAATATGACAATTGTTTATGAATAATTTTTGTAGTGGTCAAAAATAAGTGGTTAAAAATATGAATTTTTGTTAAAATTATTAAAAGTAAAGAGTTGGTAAATTGAAATTATAGAAGTTGAAAGAAATAAAATTAGTGTATAATAGAGTTAAAAAATATCAGATGAAATTAATTATTGAAAAAACTTAAATGCAAAAGATGCTTTGAAAAGACTAAAGGTTATATTAGGATTGATTCATTAATTAATGTTAGGTTTATTTTTCGAATATAGTATGGCAATGTGGCCGAGTTGGTCTAAGGCGCCGCACTCAAGTTGCGGTCTCGTAAGAGGCATGAGTTCGAATCTCATCGTTGTCAATTTCTTTTTCTTTTGAAGATTTATTCAGGAGTTGATAAACTCGAATTTATCATATAAAATTCAACTATAATTAATTAATTTTTAAATTTATTACTTTTTTTAATTTTTGATGTCATTGAATGTATCAACAAGATCTAATTTTTCTTCAGAATCATACATATCATCATTTAAAAATGATAAACTAATAACTAAAAATATCAACTTATGTAAAATACCATATAAACAAACTATAAGTTCAAAGATTAATACTATTTCAAGTTATTACGAGGATTTGTATTCAAATGTACTTTCTGATGAATGGATAGAAAGTGTAAAACATTGTCATTTAGATAAGTTAGATTCTCTTCCAAATGAAACGATACCTTTGAATATCGACGATTTTAAACTGCCAAATTTAAAAGAGAGAATCAAAATAATTGAAATAAGGAATAGAAAAAACTCGATTCAATCTTCAAAGGTGAGAATTTATATTTTTTAATTCTTATTTTTTAGTTTATATAATATTTAACAACTTAATTTTTCTTTTTAGACTTTAAATCATACTGATTCAGAAAAACAATTTGATAAAATAGATACTACTCTGGAAGATTCAATTGATAAATCTTGTACGCCAAAATATTGCAACAACATTCTTCATCATAGAAACACTCACTTATTATTCAAATCTCTTGTTAATAGTAATCTACCCACGTCTTTTAATGCTCGGGAGCCTATTTTAAACAAAAAACAAATTGATTCAACTCAGCATTTTAATGCAGCTGGTACTAATGATTACGGGATCAACTTTACACAATCAAATAATCGAATATCAATTGACTTTCAAAATAATATAACCAAAATCAATAGATTAAATGCTTCGGAAAACACTCAAAAACCAAATATCAACGAATTCCGAAAAGTTTCCAAATATATGTTATCTCGCCCGATATATAGAGTACCGAAATATGGCCCATTGAAACTTTCAAGTCAAGAGCTTTCTCCTGAAGAATACAAACATAATACAGAAGTAATTCAATATAATGCTAATGACAAAAAGATTTGCGTTGATGACTTATCTAAACCAATACCAACATCAAACGTAAAAGACGAATTAAATCAAGAAGCTGATAACACTTTAAATACAACCTCGATAAAATCATTTATAACACCACGTCCGCCACAGTTATCCGAAAACAAGCATTCTTCTTACCCTTGTTCAAATGTTTCATCCATATCAACCCATTCATCCAATATTTCTACCGACATAGATGAGAATGATAGGACAGCTCTCAAACTCAAATATATACATTGGTTCAACCGTTCTAATGGAAACAGTGATACTCAAAAATCCACTTCAGAATCTAATGGTTACCATGTAATTAACAATTTTCTTATTTATTTTTATTATTAATATTTTAATCTAGGATAAGATGAGTGTTGTATTTACTAACAAGCCAAAAAATTACCTCGTTCTGTCTGATGTAAACTACCATTTATTTATTAATCATTAATAATATAATTATATATTCTTTTAGTACTCTTCAGAATGCGACAATTTAGTTCAAGATTTACCACAACTTCTTCGCAAAATATTAGCCTTTCCAAGCCTTCGATTAATTGAACCTGATTTTAAAGAATAACCGTTTAAATTGAATATTTTAATGTAAATAAATATGTATATATGCTAAGTTACTCAATCTTTTTATTTCTAATAATATAACAATTATGATATTTTATATTTAATAAGGTATCAGATGACTATATCTCAAAAGTTTGCATTATATCAATTTCAAGAATTAGATTTTATAAATTTTTTTATAATTATAGTCCAATGTTTCATCGTTTCATTTATATTAATTTGAAGTGTTTTATTGTTTATTAAGTTTATCTTAATTAGATAGCATATTATATTTAATCTAATTATCAAGTATAAAAATCAAAATTTAATTAATTTTATCTGATAATGATCTTTCAGAAATAATTTTGGTTTATACACTCTTCCATTTATATATATATATATATATATATTGTTAGATCATTTTTCTATTTATTAATATAAAATATTTTATTTAGAATCAGAGTTAAAAATAATATCAATTTTAATAAAAATTTATAATTAATAATTAATTAAAAAAATTTCTATTTAATTTATAAATAATTATTTCTATTAAATAATGTATTATAGTCTAAGTAAAATTCAATTATAAAAAATTAAGAATTATTTTTATAATTATTTTAATTGAATTAATTTGATAAAAAATTTTAACGAATATTTTTTTTTCTTAAAAAAATAGAAAGATCTTAATTTATATATGGAGCTAATTCTTTTTTTGATTATTATAGGTTTTATATAATAAAATAGTTAATTTCTAATTTGACTTATTATTAAAATAATAATTATAGGAATCCTTTTGAGATTGTTAAAAATTATTTCAATATTGAATTATATGTGCCATATTATTTCATTATTAAAAAAAATTATTTAGTAATTTTATTTTATTTATAATTAAAATAATATATGTATAACATTCTTATCTCAATAACGAAATTAATACACTTATTGAAATTTTGTTAGATATATATTGTGCTCACTGCGTGTTTTGTTTACCTTTATTTGTTCATTTTAATTTAATTATATTATACATAAAATCTAAATGTATCAATTTCAGGTAAAGAAAATTTAATTTAAAACGTGCAGCACACAGGTTAATAATATCGTTCAAAAATGAATAATCGTCTAATACAAATCTGTGATAAGTGTTAGAAAAAATTAATTCGAAAATATTAATAAAAATTAAATTTATAGTAAAGAATTATTTCTTTTTTAATATTAAAATTAACATAGAATCTATTTTAATTGCAATTATTAAATTTAGAAGTGTTCTTTAGCTATAATTAAAATATTTTTATAATATTAAACACTATTTCTTTTAAAAAAATTGACACTATGTATTAAAATCATTAACTATTGTTTTGGAAACAATAAATTACACCTATATTGTAAACTATTATGAAGTATTAGAAATTTAAAATATTAAGCTATAGTTATAATACATATTTGTCATAATATTTTTATATTTGAATTAGGTTTAAATATGGATAATAGATTATCAACTAATAATTATTTAGTTTCATAAATATTTAATTGTGAATATATAAAACTATTATAATAAGTATTGTAAATTAATGTTATCCTTATATTAATTAATGAATGCTATATAATGTATTTGAAAAAGATATTAGAATATGAAAAGTTTGAATTTTATCAGTTTATCAGTTTTACTATTTAAAGAAAAATATTTATTTTTCAATAATTCGGAACTATTCAATTTTAATTTTAATATATTAACTATATGAAATCATAATAAATTTTAATATTTTTTTTATATTCAAAATAATAATAATAATAATAATAATAATAATAATAATAATAATAATAATAATAATAATAATAATAATTGAAAATTATTATCAATAAATTCAAATGAAAATATATTTTTATTAAATTTTTATAATATTAAGATCAAGAATAATATTAAAATACACAGTATATGTAAAAAATTTTAACAAATGTAAAAGCAGATATATTATAATGAACTTATAATGCAATAAGTTAAAGTGATCAATAATAATATAAATCCATTATATATCTTTTTATCACTAATTTTGAAGATCACTTGGTTATTGTTGGAAATCTAGGCTCACTGTATTAAATGGTGTATGAGCTCTCTATTTCTGATCTAATATTATCTATCCTTATCTTTTATCAAATCTAATCTATTATTAAGATATTTTTAAATTATATCAATTTTACCAATATCTTTTGCAGGAAATATCAAGTTTTTAAACCATTAAAATTAATGATATTTATCAATAATAATAAAATAATTAATATATATCTAATAAAATATAGACTGATTAATTTTCATTAACAATATTATAATTTAACAATAATATTAAAATTTTTCAAGTTTGAACTAGGATTTGTCAAATATTAATTTCAAAAAAAAATAATAATAATCATGGTGAAAAATCATATAGAACTGGTATAATGATATATTAATTTATTCAGAAAATAGAATTCACTAATATTTTATTATTATTATTATTATTATTATTATTATTATTATTATTATTATTATTATTATTATTATCTAATTAAAATAATATTATAAAAAATATAATAAATCAAGTAAATTATATCTACATAATACAGTTTACAGCTATTGTAATTAATCATCCTATTGAAGTTATCTGCATATAATTATCTCAAAATTTCATATAGATGCAATGAGCTTAAATAATCACGCTTCATATATAATTCTAATATAATAATCAACTATATATTTACGATAATAATTAATATAATTGAATAAATTTTAATATTTAATTAGATCATTATATCGATAAGATAATTATAAAATAATAATTTATAAATTTGAAATATTCATTTTAATGGAAATAAATTTTAACAATAATTTTTAAAAGATAATAAATTAATGATATCATAAGAAATTATTATTTAAGTAAAATCTCCGTAAAGAAAAATAAATATATATATTTATATACATTCACATAAAATTATTGTGTTCAATGAGAGGAAACATTAAATTAACCGAGATATTAATAAATGACTGATAATGGATTATATTGTTAAATTCTCTTATTAACAGCCAAAAAACATTTTTTTATTATCGAATCCTAAACTAACCGAAATGATATCATAATAATATTGTTCTTTAATTTTTGAAGTTTATAATAATGATATAATGATGGACAAACCTTTATATTTGACATGAATATTTTATTTATATTGTATAAAATTCTAGATGAAGTTTAAATTTTACTACTTAATTAGTTTATAATTAAAAGCTAAAAATAAATTAAAGATATTAATTTCAAAATATATATATATATTTTTAAATAAGTATATTTTATATAATTTTTAAAAAAAAATTTTATAAATTAGGTATTATAGATGAATTTCCAAAATTATATAATTCACGGTAAATACATAAAAATAATAATGTAAATAAATGTAATTATTCTAAAAAAGAGTATAATATTGTATTTAACAAGAGTTGAATAGTTCTAATTCATCAAAATCTTTTATAATCCATTCATCACTTTAATCTCTTACAATTACATTTTGATATTTTTTTCAATTTAATTAATTAATGATTATTAACTAGTACTATGTTTCAAGTTGGCGATGAAAATAGAGATGAACACCAGAGAAAAACTAATCAAAGGAGCTATAATAGTTAAGAATCATAACCATTATCATTATTTTACTAAAAATCACAATTGAATCAGAATAGTGGTGAAATTATGCATCCACTAGCAGTTGTGTAAATAGCCGATGGACTAACTAGAACTTTATGGAAGGATATTGTTTTAAACTACTCGCATGAACTTATATGGATCTTTGATCATTCATTGACTGTATGGATTATTGGATATTTTGAATGATCTCATAACTATTACTTTATAGAAAATAATAATGAATATGCCAATGGATTAGCTTTGCCGCATACTAAACACTTATTAAACTCACTCTTATTAAATAATTGACATTTATTATTAACAATCACATTTCAATTATTAATATGATCCATTTGTTATAACGAATCCAAAAAAGATTAATTTTATATCTATTAAATATAAATCAAAATTGCAATAATATAATTGAATAAAATAATAAAATTTATATATATAGAATAAAACTTTATAAGTATAAATTAAATCTATATTTAATATAACCTCTTAAATAAACTTATTTTTAAATTATATGTTAAAAGAACTTTATTTTCTATAATAAATATGAATTATTCTTTTTCTCAAATCCACTCAATATTTTTTTAAAATAAAATAACATTTAAAAAAATGAAATCATTCAATTTATTTCCATTTTAATTTTAATTTTGAAGGTTTTGAATTATTATTTTTTTAAATTCAAAAATAAAATATTTTAATTCGAAAGTATAATAGAACAAAATAAAATTATTTTTTTGTTTCTATATTGTTTTCTAATTTATTGATAAATTTAAAACAATTTCTGCCGGATAAAATATTTTTTTTAATTGATAATGTCTAAAAATAGGAGTTTTAATTAATATAATTTCTAAAACCTTTAATTGCTAAGAAATTTTATTGGCATAACTAGGAAGTAGACGGGATATAGCCGAAATGAAACTTGGTATTATCGAATTAATTTTTAAAAAGTATCAATATCATTCAAAAGAATTATAATTATTAGAGGTTTTTAGTAATTATTTGAATTATTAATTTAAAACCTTGAGTATACGATGATAATTTTTACTCTATTTCTGAGTGACTTGGAGGTTCTAAAATATGATTTTGGCGCTTAATTAAATCAAATTCATATAAATGTTCAGCTAGAAAATCAATTGGAATAATAGCGCGTGTACTATAATTAATATATGGGTTAATTAGATTGTGTTAATGCTAGAAACACCACAATATTAATTTGTAATCTATACTCCCGCATTACTGTACCCCTAAATATATATTTTCAAGTTTTAGCGATATATTTACACTGATAGCTTTATACATTTCGCAATTGACATGTTTTAAATTGAAGGGTTCTGAATAAATGTCTATAAAATTTGAATCAATATTAAAAAAGATCCCTGAATAATACATTTAAATAAAATTTATTGGTATTTTTATTTATAAAATAATTAAGGCTATCACCCTTTTCAGTTAATTAATTTTAAAATAAACTCAAAAGACAGTATTTATTAAGTTAATTTGATATGTCCCCAGTATTGTATCAATCTTTTTTGAGACAGGTAATTTGTGGGGGTTATGACAATTACCCAATTCTTGTTCATAGAGAGCCAGGAGCACTTTATTATTATAGGTGGAGAGACATTTCATAATAAAGGAGTAAATATTTTTATTCATTACTAAGGAGATTGTTAGATGAATATCAATATTTGATTATTACTTATTTTATAGATTTTAAATTGGTAATGATGCGAGCTATTTTCACATCCATTAAGCTAATCCTTTTCTTTAAATCAAGCTGCTTCTCATTCTGCTTATTAGGTTAATAATTCGGCGTTAGTTTTCTCAACCAATGTGGTAATTAAGATGAATTTAAATTGAATTTTAGTTATTTTGATAGTATATCACTTAAACCTATCGATTGCTACCTAATTAGTTAAAATAGTTCAACAAACCAATCAGTTAACCTATTTTGAAATTCAAAAGCTTATTAATTCAATCATCACACTTGCACAGCACCAACTTTATCTTTATTAATTCTGAAAATTTTTCTTTATGTAAGACGAAATGGCGAAGGATACGGGCCACATAAGGGCCCCTCAGAATTTGATTCGTTTTAATGAAGCGTATCCTTTACTTGAGAAACTTGGGTAACGTCATCTATCATCTGTTGCAGCGTCGGCCGCTTTAAAATCAGGTTTTCTCCGTTGTTACTACAATAAAATTGGTTAACTTACAGGGTGAAATGGATCTGACTTGTTTGTTAACAGGTTCCTATGTCTTACTAAATGGTTAATTTTAAGTATTATGTTTCACTTGATTTTGAATCCTCAAACCTCTAGAGTCAGCTAAGTATGAATGAAGGTTTGCCCAATATACTTCCGGTTTCCAAGACCACTCGGGAGTCAAAACTTTATTAGTAAAGGAAAAAAGTTTCAGAATTCAAGTTATATATATGCTTGTCTCAGTCCATAAAAATGTCTCCTTTTTTCAAATCGATAATTCTATTGTGATTGGTTCATCGAAACTATTGAATTGTATGAAAGACGATTGCACTTTACTGTAATAGGTCAATCTTTGCAATTCAGTTCCTCCCATTAGCGAAAATTTTCTTAATAAAAGTCTATTTTACTCACAAAATTCCGGAATATTTTTTTTGTCAATAAGATCGCAAACCTTATTTAGATCCAGGAGACTTCAATTGTCAAGGATTAATCAATAGTACGCTAGGATAGGGGTAAATTTAAGAAAAGGGGAGAAGAGGTGAAGAATGGAGGTGATTGTGTTTGGTCCTACTCATCAATGAATTCATTGTAAAAAAGGGGTAATGTGTTAATTAAAAATTGGGTGTGGATTCTCATTTTGAACGATTTAGGGATCATTTGAAATTCAGGTTATACAAACTGATTTTTGTGTATAAATTGTCCTTGTGTCCTTGGAAAAATATAGTATCAGTTGATTCAATATTCATTTCCATTTCTTTTTATCAGCGTTATCCGACCAAATCATCACATACTTATTGTGACTTTAACTGTTAGCGTTTGATCTTATTGAAAATCTTCTTTCAATTTCAATAGTTATTATTATTATTATTTTTATTTTGGAGTTTGTATTTTTAGTTTAAATTATATTCAAAATGCTCACCTTTGCCAATCATACCTCTTCTCACTCTTTTCATAACAAACACGCTAATCAGCCATTAGCAACAATTGTATGCAGCGAGGAAATCAGTTTCCTTGGATCTGTTGAAGAAGCCAATTCTGCGCCCTTATACGGAACCGTACATATTAGCCATTCTCTCATTGAAACCCTTCCCCAAAACCACCAACTCAAACTTCGCGTCATGGGTACCGCCAAAGTTTGCTGGGATGAAGAATGCAGCTATTTCGCTATCCTTGCTTCAAGAAAGCGTTTGATCTGTGAAGAAATCATCCTCCCATCACTTCCTCCTTGTCCTAACTCATACTTCCACACCTTCCCTTTTGAATTTAACCTCGAAGGTCATCTCCCAAGTTCTTTCCATTTGGAAAATGATTATATCAAATACTGGGTTGATTTAGTCTCTGTACACGGTGATCAAGAAACTGTTTTAGCTAATAAGCCAATCACAATCACGCGATGCAGTTTACCTCCCTCAGAACCATCATATGCTATGGGATCAGAATCAGAACCCTCATCTCCTAGTACATGGGTTGTCCCCAGTCAAGAAAAACTTATTGGTGTTCATGAAGATGTGCAATACTGCATAATGGCTCCTCTCTGGGCCACTCTTGGTGACGACTTCTATCAATTCAAGATCATTTTCCGTTCTTTGGATGCCGAAGAAGATCTCCCATTCTCACAATCCTTCCTTACAGTATCCCTCCATCAACAATTGGAATGTCAGCTCATAGAAGCTGATCTCAGCCCTCAAATGTTTAGTAAAAATCAAAGCTTGACGATCTCGAGGACGTCAAACAACCAAAAGGTCCAGCTCAAAGGTCAGGAAACGGCACTTCAAGTCAAGTTGCCCCTTAGTGGAAAGTTGGTTGAAGGACTCGATTGCGACCTCATCCGAATCTCCCACTTCGTCAAAGTCCAGATCAAGTTCGGCAGATTCTTTGCCAGAAAGTTGCAATTGACCTTCCCACTCCATGTTAGCAGCAGCCAACATTTACCTCCTCCCTACATTGAATAATTTAATTAATAATCCGTGTTAATAGTTGAGCTATTCACGCTTTCCACCCCTTAATCATTAATCCTAAGTCGATTAATTATTATTTGTACAAAAGATTAACCTATAAAATTTATTGTTTATTTTAACATCATTAAATTAAAACTTCATTGACTTAAATAAAATCATTTATTCTTTAATTTTCTTTTTTTTTTAAAAAAAATATAAATAATATAAAATATTTTAATAAATAAACTACCTCATTAGTTAATCATTTAAATAATTTATATTTGTTTTACTTAATAATTAATAGATTGACAGTATTTTTTATCTTATTAAAAGTTGAATTTTAAGCCAAATAACCGCTTAATTATTAAAAAGGAGATAAAAAAAGATTTTTAATTTAATTTAGAGGTAAAAAAAACCTTTATAATAATGTTACAATTGATATTAAATTAATTTTAGTTATTAATTTATTTTTTTTTAACTTGGTAAAATATTAATAAAAATAATTCAAAAAATTTTAATATTTTTATATAATTTTTGCCAAGTTTGAATATTATTTTAAGTCAAAATATTTATTTTCGGTACTACTTTCATTAAATTCAGTTCGGACGATTTTTTAATTTGATATATTTATTAACATCCAATTATTTTATCTATTAATTTCACTATTTTAAATAAAATTTTCTCAAGTCCTCACTTTTGATTTAGTTAAATTTGGTTGCCAATTTTACAGATGTGATCACTCAATATCAACTTTTGTTCTTATATCGAATCTTAAAATAGAATTATGGCAAAGTTCTACATAATTTATTTTTAAATTAAAAAAAATGATTGGAGTGTAAAGTTCATTGAAAATCTTTAGTTTATTAATGAATTTAACATAATATTATGAATATCAATCTCGAAAAAAATTGTTAATATAAATCACCTCTATAATCTAATAGATCTATTTTTCAACAATATCTAAATTTAATGAATTCTTGATTTCAATTAATACTTGGATAAATAGCAATTATTAGACAATTACTCAATATCCAATACCCAGGAATCCATACCAATATCTAAGTCCAACGAGCATGAATTGCTCCAGTACACTTTCTTACCAGCTTGCATTATTTTTCCACCAGTTGCAGGATTTTAATAGCCCAAATTCTGATTAATTTCAATTAATTTTATCCCCAATCACCTCAAAAAAAAATTAATTAAAATTGTCAAATTATCCATTGGGTGATGATGTAATTCGGTTGTGATTGGATCAAATTCTCACATGGCAAATTGTTGAAAGTTTAAGAAAATTGGTCAAGTTTTGAGAAAAATTGTATTAGATATTTAATTTTTTCAGTTATAACTTTTTGCAAATTGAATATTATTAGAATTTTTTTAATAATATATATATATATATAATTCCAATAATGATTCAATTTTTATAAAATATTAATTCTAATATTAATTATATACCCATCTATTCATTATAATGGCGTTCAATTTAAGAACCAACTTAATTAGATCTAATAAGAATCAAAAAGTTGAAAATTAAAGGAAAAAAAACAAAATAGGGAGGTAGAAAACTAAATAAGTTAAAAATTAGACCCTTTGCTTTTTCTTTGCGATTCAATTAATTCCTTTGTGAGATTAAATTGATTCTTAATATATGAACAATGGTTAGATTATCGTGAGCTCTTCATGATTTTCGGAGATTAATTTGAAAGTTTTTTTCGATTGATATAAAAATATAGATATAAAGATTATGAATTGATTGAAAATCAGACGAGTGTGTGATATTTGGAGGAGTTTTTGAGTGTACATATCAACGATCTCTAGTCAAATAGATTATATTATTTACATTTTATTTCAGACTGCCTCCAAATTTGATACTTTTATCTAATTAATAATTTTGCTTAGGACCTCAATTGCAGGTATTGGTATTATCATATATATGCTTTACTTGAATTAATATAAGCACTTATCTTGGAAAGTGTGTATTTTGTATTTATTTTTTAAGTCTAGTTTTTTTTCTAATTATAATTTCATTTTTATTTTGAATACATTTGATGTAATTAAAAATTGCACCCTTCATTAATCTACACCCTTTGTTCAAAGTAACTCATCCACGTATATTCTTCCCATTGGTTTGATTGTTAATTTGGTTCAATGGATATTCAAAAACTTTTCATACCAAAGAACTATCTAATATAAATCACTAATATATCATAATATCACATTGCCAATCAAACCTCAGTGGTTATATGAAATTTTGATAATTCAACAATTAAAAAGATAAACACTTGGACAACATGATAAATTTTTTAACTTTTTTTATATATTGTTTATATTTCTGATAATATTTATTTCCGGCCATCAAGTTTTGATAACTTAAATTACTCTCAAATTAACCAGGTTTTCACTATTATAATCCTGGGAATTTAAATACTTTAATCGCATCGTTAATATAAAATAACAAAGCTAAATTAGAATTACAGATTTATTAAAAAATAAACTAATAACAATAATATATTTTGGCTTGATTATTAAAAAGAATCACACTATAAATAAATTTTTGTATTTGCTAAAATCATTCTATCAATTAAAAGATTTTAATATATTAAATTTTGAAATAAATTATAGTTATAAAATTTTAAACATTAATTTTGAAAGATTACAAAGAATAACCCATAAATATCAATAAAATTTAAAAAATTCCAAGAATTGATACAAAAATAAAAAAAATACAAAGATTTGATTTTAAGAATATAATATTTCTTTGTAAATTGAATACTCATTAAAAAATCGGGAATTAGATCAATTCTATATCAAATATTTGATAAAATTGTTTTTTGAATCAAATTCCTGATAGTTTTTATGTCAAACCATTTCAAATTTGAAAACTTATATTACAGATAAAAATATCAATCTTAAAAAACTGAATAAGAGATTCTATATTATTTGTGATTTTCTTTAAAACAACAGATCAAATTTGAATTTAGTATTAGTTTAAAGATTTTATGAGTAACCATTTAATCTCAAACATTTGCACCTAATTATAATTTTTTCAATTCAATTATATTTTGACTATTAAAACATTTTTATAATATTTTAATTGGATTATTGAATAATTCATTATCTACACAAACTATAGAATAATAAACTGATCGTATATTGAAATGAAAAATTGCATTGATTGTTTTATTTTCTTTAACCACAATAATATATTTTTAAAAAGTCATTTAACTGATATAAGGGTACTTCTAAGTTGTAAAATATAATATTTCAGTCAATTTTTATATTTAACAAAATAAATTAAACTGAACTTAGTTATTTAAATTCAAAGTTTTTTTGATAATCTTATTTTGAATAAAAATCAATATATTAAGATATATATTAAATATTACCCCAAAATCAAGGGAATAGTAAATCTTTTAATCTCTGATTTTTCTACTATATTATTGGTTCCAAAAAATTATTTAAAAATAAATAGAAAATATATAGTCTTAAACATTATCTATATTGTTCTTTTATTAAAAAATTTTAAAATTTTTTGTTTAACTTTATCAAACTTAAGTTGAATAATAATTATCAAAAGTCTTTTTTATTTTAATTTTACTAAAACTTAACCATGAACTTTTTAAAATCTTTTGAGATTTATAAGCAATTTATAAAAATATTATTTTACTTAAATTTACTTTTTTTTGTTAAATAAACTAATTTAAGATATATGGAAAATTATTTAATATTTTCCAATATTTCAAAAATGAATTTTAATTATTATATTTTAATATAATTTAAGTAAAACAAATTTTAAAAATATCTTTTTATTTTAATTAAAGAATTATCATAATATTTAAATTTGAACTTAATATAATAAATTAAAATATAAAATTAATACCTTATAATTTAATTAAAGCTAGAAAAACTAAAATATCTATAGCTAAACAAAATTTATAAATATAGTTAAATCTAAAGCTATAATAATAAATTATTATAATTAATGGATTTTAAATCTTTTTATATAATTCTTTATCAAAATATTTAGTTATATTAAAACAATACCTTATATAAATTCTTATGAATAAAT